>JAGDQP010001071.1:0-89901 GCA_022664845.1 Lepisma saccharinum
TTGATGTTTATCAATCTGAGTTTAAATATGTTGGTTTGGTCGAGATATTCCCATAAGCACCGAAGATATAGAGAGAATTTCATTTTTCAAGATCGCAGCACAGGTATTCAAAACACATGAAAATCATCGATTTAAAACGGTTTATGTCGATATATGTTGGTTTGGTCGAAATATTCCAATATATACCGAAGATATAGGGAAAAGTTCTTTCTTTCGAGATCGCTGCCGAAGATAGCTCCAACACATAGAAACCGCTAAAATATACCCCTGCGGATAGAAAATACATGATAACCAATGAGGCATGTCGTTCTGAGTCGAAATACGTTTGTTTGGCTGAAATATGCCTTCTGTATGAATCTTATTCGGCAATATTGTATTCAAGATGGCGACGTTTTCAACATTTAGTATCTTTCTCGTTATCTACTCTTGACGATACAGTTTGATGCAAAATTTCGTTTCTCTAGCTCAAGCGGTTCGGGCTGTGCACTCTATACAACAATATGTTTGGCAGCCATATTGGATTCAAGATGGTGACTTAGAACATTTTAAAAGATTTCAATAACCTACTATCATGATACATATTCATCTAAGCTTTGCTTCTGTAGCTCTAGCGGTTCATGTTGTGCACTTCATACGACAATAAGTTAGACCGTCATATTGGATTCAAGATAGCGACTTTTTGAAAATTTCAAAATATTTTCGTAATCTTTTTTTATAGTACATATTCATACCAAATGTGGTGTTTCTAGCTCCAGCGGTTTAGGTATGCACTCAATACAACAATAGGTTTGGCGACTATTTTGGATCCAAGATGGCCTCTTTTTAATACATTTCGTATTTTTTTCGTTACCTACGCTTGGTCATACACCCTCATACCAAAATTGGTGTTTCTAGCTCCAGTACTTTGGACTGGGAGTCAGTCAGTGAGTGAATCAGTGACCATGGGGTTTTATGTACAGGGTGTTTCAGGACCTCTGATACAAACTTCGGGAGGTGAATCCTCATCGTAAAACAAGAAAAAAAGGTTCATATGAACACGCGCTCTATCACGCGTTGTTCCGGCGCTAGAGAGCCCCAAAGACGTCCAAAACTGTATCTCAAATCGATTTATTTCGAAAACTAATAGCTGTAGAGCTAGCGGCTCATCGTTTAGTCAAAGAAATCAGGCTCGCTCGTTAAGAAAACGTATGACACATGGCAGAAGTGAGGAGGAAATTCGCGAGAGATTCCCGAGTAAAATGAGGGACGCCCCGAGGATTGGACAGCGAAATTGGATCGAACGAAGCATGTTGAAAATGACTTAATACCAGAGAACAACTCTACGTCGTTGTAAGACGATACCTCACACAGATGCAAGATGGGGAAGGAATAAAGAATGTTTTGCGTGGTTGTATAATGGCACAATGTGTGGCTTCGCTGTACCAACATGCCATGGTGTGGTTAGGAACGACTACTAGCTGATTGTTGCAGTATGTTCTTCGATTAATTCTAGTTTATCACACTAACAACACCTGTTGTTACGTTATTTTGTTAATTGCTTGCTATGTATCGCGACAAAACATCTTTCTTTCTTCAGGTACAAGAGAAATATGAATCCTGGAATTCATGCTAATGTCGAACTCAACATTTTGTGTACAGTGGTAGCAGCCGAGAACTCACTTTGTGTGATCTAGACGAACAACTATATGGACCTCATGTTGCAACATTCTAATGCCATGATTTTACCTGTTGATACTACTGTGTCTCTACTCTCGTGGTATGTTCCTTCAACTTGTCGGATTTATTCTCTCTGTGTCGTTACACATCGTTTCAATCACACCTACCCCCATAGAATACACCTCATCCTCACCATGGGTCTGTACATGGATATCTATGTCCCTATGGAGCACTTAATTCGTGTTCCTTTCAATGTTTGCTATTCTTTCAGGTGCCATTATGCAATGACGTAAAATAATCTATATTTGTTCCCCAACTTGCATCTATGTGAGGAATCAACTTGCAATCAACGTGGTGGTGTTATCTGATAGGAAGTCATTATCTACTTGCTCTGTTCGACCTACATTCGCTGTGCAATTCTTGGGGAATCCCTCACTTCACTTTAGGAATCCCTCGCACATGTTTTCTTCACTTGTATGGAAACAATTTTTGAACGATCAAGTCTGATTTCTTTGATGAAAAGACGAGCCGCCAGCTCTACAACTATTGTTATTTGAAATAAATCGCGTTAAAATACAGTTGGACCTCTTTGGGGCGCTCTAGCGCCGAAACTACGCATGGTAGGGTGCGTGTTCATATGTGCTTTTTCCTTGTTTTGATATGAAGATTCGCCTCTCGAAGTTTGTACCAGAGGTTCTGAAACACCCTATGTATTGGATAGACGTAAAACCCGAGATGGACTATGGTTGAGTAGCGCTCACCTGCCTGTCTGAAGACGGACCAGAACCAGGAAAGTGTCTACCTGCCTACCTGAAGACGGGGCAACACTTAAGAATAGGTTCAGGGCTTCTACCTGCCTACCTGATGACGGGCCGAAACCATAGAAAGGTTGTAACCTGCCTGCCTGAAGACGGGCTAGAGTTAGTGGTGGTGTTTACCTACCTACCTGAAGACGGGTCAGAGCAAAGGTATTTAGATCAAATCGCGAACTAATGTATCAACAAACACGGACAGAGACAACTGACACGCCAGTCGAATGGTGAATGCAGTGGTGCTAACTGAAAATGTTTTGTGTGGATACAAGGCCTGAAGCGCTTTGCTATTCTCCTGTTTGATCACCCTGCTACGAACGGATAACAACAACAACTGTAATAATAATAATAACTTGAAAGGAAGAATAAACATTATGGTAACTGTTTTGGTTAAAGTGTTGAGAAACTAATTTTGAAAAGAGCAGTGAAGTATCTGTTTTCACAAACTGTGAATGCTCCCCTTTCGCGGTCGATTGCTTTGGAGATTGAAGAAAACTAGGAGAGAGAATAGACTCACCACGCGAAATGAGAACGAACTGAAAAATGGGTATAAAGTAGTGGTAAAGCTAGGGTTGCCTTTTGATTTATTTGATAAATGTTAACAGTTGGTAGAAAAATACGAAGTCAGTTATTCTCTGGTTCGGGTTAACCAGAGATTTCGCCAGTATTTTCAGTTTGGGTGGTATAAAGTCAAACTTGGGAGAGTGTGAGTAGAGTTTTGTTCGGTTTCTATCGATTTGGACCATAATAAAATAAAATTTTGGGTCAGTATCTCAAAAGACTCTGAAATTTCCTTCTGAACTTCAACAATTTCAGAATCGGTTCTTTCTATATTAGTTTTCGTTTGATTTAGTCCAGAACATATATCCTTAACACCTGCATGAACACTACTGATTTTATAAACTAGATGGTATCCACCCGAACATTCAAATCAGCCTGTAACTGCGTCCTAACATTACTTATTTTCTCATCCATAATAGTTCAATATTCTCTATTCCGCCAACTCATTTTCTTTCGGGAAGAGCACGTGTTGAGTGCATCAATCGCAGGGATTCTGCCATGATTTTTAATTATGGGGCAAAGTAAAGTCAAAACAAAGTTAGGAGGAGCGACTAGGATTTTGAAGGTCTTAAACCGATTTTTAACAATAACAATTTTAAAGGTGGGGTGTGTGTTTGTCTATTTCGAGGGGTGACATCTCCCATTAGGATATCTGGCAAAATCCCTGATCAGGGCTTCTTAGCTGGCGGGCCTAAGAACACGCAGCGTCGAAGTGCTAGGATTTTGCGTGTTTTGTATGTACTTAAGTGAACAGAAATGCGTGAATAAGTGTGAAACTCTTTTATATTCAGTGCAATAACGAAGAACGCAATATCTTTATTATAATATTAAGTATTCATTATCATGAACGAACAACTGTAGTGTATGTTGCACCGAGCGACCGTAGCTCAGTTAGTAGAGCATCGGCTTAGCAATCGGAAGGTCCTGGGAACGATCTCAGCGGCCGCTCATTCTGATTTTTCTATGGATTCTTCCTCAGTCACACCAGTCAAATAGTGGAATGGTACCTACAAACTAGAAACCGACCGACTACCTTCCAACAACATCTCCCCCACCCTGTGGCGGTTTGGGTATAATGTTCACGTTAATAAAGGTCAGTATTCCCATTAATTGAGTTCATCAAAATGAACTTTCACTGTCTTATCCTACGCATATTCCCGCTAGCGTTGGCAGAATAATAACAAAGAAGATTATCTGGATATTAGTTATTACAATCTGTTTACTTATGAGTTATGACTTTTAGGCATTTCTGGCTCTGGCTAGGATAGAGATGGGGAAGAATTGGAAGGGTAGCGGCCAAGGTCTTAAGCAGTGTTGGGTTAAATACTCGTTTTTTGTACCTAGGTACTAGGTACTGACCTTAAATTGTACCTAGGTACAGGTACTAGGTATAAGTTGGTGGATGTACAGGTACTCATCAGTGTACCTAAGGTACTTTTTAGGTACTTCACCCAGTTATTGCTAAACAGTGGTGGAAATGATATCAAGAACTAAGAGGATGTTGGTTCACTAGAACATCACTCCTATATCGTTACCAATAATAATGATTAATAATAATAGTAATAATAATTATTATTATTATTATTGTCATAAACACTTATTATTGAGCAGGTGAGGTTCAGACAAAGTGTGCTGTGTTACTTAACCCTTGTTAAAAAAAATACGGACATTTTGATATAGCAGCTTGTATATTAATAATAGATACAGGAATGAAAACAAAGGAAGAAGTCAGAAAAAGCAGGAATTTAAATACTAAAATGATAAATAATTAAATAGAAATGTCTTTCTACCGCATAGGTCTAAGTAGATCTTTCACCGTGCTTTTAATTTACATATATTTTACGCATTTTTTTTCGAAAGGTCATTTAGTGCTGAGCATGAGCGGGGTCCATTTGTTTATTGATACAGGTGGTAACATAATGCACCGACAAATTTCAAAGGATTATAATACATAAAATAATGAAAAAATCTTGGTCATCTGGGTGGAAATTCGCCGAATTTCGAAGCTACAGACAAATGAACTACAGAGTTTCAAATATTCAATAGAACTAACGGTAGAGTTGATGCGGCATGCTATCGTCAAAAGCTTCAAAACTGCTCCATCTAAATTTGCATATTTCAAAATTTTGCATTGGGTGCGCAAGGGATTTCTCGAAGGAAGTAGGCGATTCCAAGATATTCTTTGAAGAAGAGTCGCAAAAGAATTATCGTTATTTTCTGGGAAGTAATTCCATTCATGTTCATTTCGACCCTCCTTTACATCAGAAAATTTCTGAGAACCTCTACTTCTTTTGGGTAATCTCTAGCGCACTCAATGTTCGAATATGCATTTCTAACATATCAGGTTTGAAGTCTATAACATATCATGATATCATGCCGCATAAGCTCTACCGTTAATGATGTTGGAAATTTGAAGCTGTAAAATACAGGGTCACATATCTCATTCTTTCTGTAGCCTGTAGCTCCGATAAAGAATTGTATCGGCGTTAACAGCACCTGTAGCTCCGAAACGGATTTTCCACCCCGATGATCAGAACATCTTTTCTTATTTTTTATGCACGAATATCTATTAATTTGTCACCGCATTATATAACCCCCCCTTCCTCCCCGCCTGCATAAAGTTTCCAGTGTGTCATAACTTTTGGTTTTTGGACGTTGTATCAACTTACTGAGAATAATCAGGTTTCTTTCTTTCTCTTTAATATTTTGTATATGAGACAAAGATAATGAGAATATCTTCTTTAGCCTACTAGAATCCATGATTGCTTTTGTTTGAGACCCAAAAGTGTACTCTCTATTGTTAAGAATCGTACATTTAAAACTAGGGTTTTATAGCGTGCTTCTGTGAGTAAAATTACATAACACAGTAATTTGATCGTAATATTTGGAAGTGGGTGTTGCGATTTTTCGGGATGGTTGTTCTTATATCAAGTGAAGGTATGGGTTTTCTAGGTTAACCTTGTGTTGTAGTACATTTAGTTCTAGCTCGTAATATCATCTGTTGTAACTTGGAAAGCTGAGCTCGCACCTACTTGTTTGTGCTCTATTACGTATTATATAGTAAAGGTCATAGATAATTATTAGGCATCTCTTGTCTAAGAAGCGGGATAAAATATCCGTAAGTTTATTCCAAGCATGTCAAATAAACATAGGCAATACTTGGAATTCTGAGCTCTTTATTTAAAATCTAAGCTGTCTATTTTCTATAAATAAATAAAACTAAAATAATTCAGGTGGAAATATAGCATCCGTTAAATTCTATGTTTCATTGTTCGAATACTTTTGTGGCACTAGGGGACGCCATCCCCACGCAATTGAACTATTTCCACTTAATGTGCCTAGTGTGAAATTTCATTTTCTCCCTTCAAGATTTTTTATCATGATAAACTTCTGAAGCAACATATGTGAATACGTATATCTTTCACTTCCAATGACTTCAATTCATTTATGCCTTTAGGTATCGATGGCTCATGCTGGGCTAGGTAGGGGAAAGGATGCAGGAGTGAATCAACTAGGGCTGAAGGTATCATCCAGGCATTTGCTTGGTCAGACTAAAGACAAAACCCTAAAAATGCCTCTGTCAGGATGGACAGTCGGTGTCGGACCCAGGATCTCCAGAGTGTGAAGACAACTTTACTAACTAAACCACGGCCACTCGGTACTTCCAATGATGTCTATCTAGTGCATCGTTAAAATGAAAAGAAAGGTAATAAAATGTTAAACTTTATGAAGAACCCAAGTAAACAGAGAAGTGAACACATTATGGGAAGGAAGCTCCCAACATGAAATTAGTTTTTAAAAATGTGCCAGATACTTACGATTTTAAATAATAAAAAATTATGATACAATGATTTGAAAAATAATTTTTTTTTTTTAATTTATGAAGTGGTATACCTGCATTGTTCAACTCTTTGAGAACCTACTAAAAAATCTTTCAGTTATTCCTAATTTCTTCTTCTTGTGAAGGAAAAAGAAAATTAGTATTCGAACGAGAAATGACATTAAAAAATAATTAAACTAAGTAATTTATTTCTGGCAAATGGAGAAAACAACACATTGCAAAACATCAAAATATAATTATTTTCGTTCTTAATTTATATTTATTTATGAACCTTACAGACTGCTATGGGATAAGCCCGTCATGTCAGAGGGATAGCCCCCTTTGAGAAGCACTCTTCCGAGTACAGGGAAGGTTAAGTTAGCGGCCATGTCCTTTTCTCGAGATATTATATCAAGATTCGACTGGTGAAACTAAGGAAATACGTGGGAAAGCTCGGTCAGTGTAGCCCACAGCAGAATTCGAAGTTGTATGCATCCCCGGTGCTGATCCAAGGTCTCAGAAAATATAAGTTATCAATACATATGTGTCTATTAAATGTAGTTCACGTCTGTGAAGCTCTTGTGATCCACAAAGGGTAGTTTATCCCTAAGAAGATTACAAAAGAAACATTGCATCAAACGTCGCATAAGCAGTTAGTTTTTCTTCAGTGTGTCAAGATCTGCCTTTCAGTTAATAAAAAAAGTAAGCAAAACATATAAATCCAGGCTATATTAAACCTTTGAACAATGAATGTTCCATAAGTAGAAACTAACCGTATATTTTGTCTTTTAAATATGTCTATATGTGCATTCATTCAACGTTCCCTGCCAATGAAGGTTTTTAGGGCCATTTTTTTACTTCCGAAATTTTGGAAAAGCTTTTACTTTAAAAGTTCGAAGAAATGGGCAGCGTTGGAGTAAAAAGTTTCCAAGTTTTATGGAGTCAAAAGAAGAATATATTGGAAATGAATCAGTAGTTTATTTTTGGATTAAGTGAGGCAAACAGTTCCAAGATACCTTCAATATCTATGTTACCAGCCTAATATTAGAAACTTGATATAAAACTTTATCACTGAGAAATTTCTCGTTCGATTATTATCTGAAGTACCTAAGGAAAGTACCTAAGATTCAGGTACTAGGTACAGCAAAAAAGTACCTAGTTACAGGTACTAGGTACTGCAACTGGAATGTACCTAGGTACATGCTTTAGGTACACGTGTATTACCCAACACTTGTTGCGAGTTTATTTCAAGTCCAATGTTCGTAAATTTGTTCTGTGGGTTTTGAAGGATGTTGAGTTTCATTCTAAAGTCGAACAGTTTGAACCTTAGAAATCTAAGGTGGAGAAGGCGATCCAAAAAGACTGCATTTTGAAAAATCCTCGAGTTTAGTTAAATTTCATATCTCGTATCTGAAGGGTATTGCCTTGCGTGTTGGAGTAAAACTCATATGTTTCAAACTCCAAGCTCACGGCAGCACACAACGACCAGTTAAAAAATATTTTTTTTAAAAAAAAAGTCAACATTAGATTTTTATTTTGAGAAACCAAAAAGTAATCAACATTTTTACTTAGCGGTGCGACGACCATAGCCCCAACTGTAGAAAGTAAAGTAGCTTTAAATTGTATGTAATTCTAAAATGCTTTATATAATCAGAGGGTCTACACATTCCCGAATAAATGACATTCTGACAGGCATATTGTATTTCGTTTTAATAAACAGAACTAGTCTAGATACAATACATACACTCTACGATTTGACTTTTTATTTTTTAAATGTGTGCTCATTTAATTTCCAGACCATACAGATTTTAGATGCCGACCTTAAATGTAGACGCCATGGAACCGAGAGTAGTGAATTTAGTTATATAAGTATGACCTGTTTATATTCGTCATTCAAGCAATAATTTCATGTGTAAGTTAATCTCATAGATACATGATACGTACGTGGAGAAACTATTTAACCAGATTATGTTTTACCACCAAAATTTAGACCATCCAAATGATACGGCTAACCTAGAAACACAAGAAATAAATATATTCGTGCTTTCTATGGATTTGGAAACATTTCTGAGTCTAATATTGGAATTATATACAACAGGTAAGTTTATCATGAATTTGTGGAATTATTAACTATACACAAAATTATCTATATGCTAATTGAAACCAAAGTTCTGTAAACGATGGAAGCTTCAGAAATTTCTTTTAAAAAAAATAATACTTCGTTAGGACACACAATGTGCAAATGTTTGAAATATTCATAAATAAAAGAAGTTAATATTACTCTGTGGAAAAAAAATCTTCACCCGGCAGTGTAGTATATTCAGTGACTATCCATACAACATATGTATAGTGTGTACCTAAAATAATGGCTCAAAATTCGAGAGGCGTTTATTTACATCAAAAGGAAAAAAAAATACTTTTGAAGCAATTTCGAAATATCCATAGCTTCGGAGCTATAGGTGTTCTACGTTTCGGCATTATCGTCACAAATTACCTCATATTTCGAAACCTAATGACGTAAGTGGTGTCCTCTTAGCAAACCAGCATCGAAGTAGTACACCCGACATCCGGATCCGTTTGACCATCCCTAATTTCAATACTTGCAATGTAATCTTAACATGTGTAACAATATTAGTTACCGCTTGATTTGTATTTGCCTTGGTTTGTTTATTTTTACATAATTAATAAAAACTTCCATTTCATTTACTACATGAAATACAGTGAAGTTAACAAGACTTTCACAAAATATTTGTTCTTGCAAATGATTAGCTATTAGAGGAGGCGTTTAACGAGGTAAATCTGCACATAAAAAGGGGTTGACAATTCAAACGCGTTTGAGCAGAATGTGAAGGCTTCATACTAGCGAACAAAACTTTTTCTCCCCTCTAACGATGTCTCGGATTGCTGTTAACCAGGTGAAACTACATTCTTCTGTTTTCCATCTGACTATCACTAAAAGATCGTGGAGTAAATGTTTGAGAAGGAATACTTTTTTTTCCCGCTTGAATTTATGAAATCGCGACTTTGAATAATCCAAATAAAAGAAAGTTCGAATGGCATATGAATTTTTAACATCAGTTTCAATAGAAATTTCAAGGGGAATAAACTTCTTCTATCAAAGTTAAACCTTCTGTCTGAGAATATTAAGAAATGAGGGGCAAAAGCACACAAGTCCATTTTTAGATTTCTTTAAAAAAATGTTTTGTTTTTGTTAAGACCTTAATGAAGATGTGTTGTGAATCATGCAAAGCAATTTTATCAAGGAAGTACATATTAGGATGGGATAGGTACTTCTATCAGAAAATTATTTTGCATTATTTGATGCAGCTCTCCATTCAGTTCAGTACTTGATTATTTTGATTCTGAATTTTTTTATAATAGATACAGAGTTTACCGTAGAAACAGAGAATACCAAAACAGTGGGAGAACAACAGGGGGAGGGGTCTTACTGGCAGTTCGGGGCCTGGATGTCACTCAAGTATTTGTTACTGAACAGGACCCTGAGGGTATTCTTGTGAAAACAATGTTAAATTCCAAACCGCTTTACATATGTGTTGTGTATTTTGAACCAAACTCTGATATTTCATTGTATGAGTATTTTTTTCATTTTATTGAAATTAATTGCATAATAGCACTGTTCTCCTTGTCGGTGATATAAATCTTCCCTCCATTACCAGCAAAATTTTGATTTGGCTCAATCAACAAATAAATGCCAGAGTCCCTATCATTTTATGTTATATCATGACATGGAATCACATAATAATGTTACAAATAGCTTACGGAGAACGTTAGACTTAGTAATCAGTAACCTTCCAATTGTAACAGTAGTTAGAGAACTGCATCCATTAGTTAAAGAGGATGCTTACGAAACTTATAAAACTTTGTATAAGTTTTCCACGCGTTCGATCACCTAAACTCAGAAACAAAAGAAATTTACTAGGGTTCAGTTTTCAGAAAGGGAATTATGTATATCTTTATAATGAATTAGCTAAAGTAGATTGGCAAAAGTTAAAAAAAAACATACGGATGTGAATGAAGCAGTTGATGAGTTCTATAAAGTAATTTTTGCAATATTTCAAAAGTGTATTCCAAAAAAAGACCAACGACAAAAACTTTTCCTTGCTGGTTTACAAAAAGCATAATAGACAAAATAAAAATGAAATGGCGTCAACGAGTTAAATGGCTTAAGGGGAAGGGAACGACCGAACATCAATATCACTATAAAGAGTACTGCAGATTACGTAAGGAAGTGAAGCGCGAAATTGAAAAAGCACATAATGCGTTTATTTCTAATGCTGAAAATAATATAACACAAGATCCACAACACTTCTGGTCCTATATCAAAAGTAAATCACGCCATCTTTCTCCAATACCCATGCTATATGAGGGACAGAACCTGACTGGCAACGATGAGGTAGCCACTGCTTTCGCTCAGCATTTCCAATCTATTTACAATAAATCTTCCTCAATTAAAACGACTGACAATATACTTGATGAAGACTCGCAGGAGGAATGTCAGAACTTATTCCACGTTTTAGAAATAAGTATAAGTGACATTCAAAAGGCCATACAGAAACTGAAACCGAATAAGGCAGTTGGGCCTGATAATATACCAGCTTATATTGTGAAGGGTTGTAGTGATATTTTTAAAGAACCGCTATATACGTTATTTAATTTATCAATAAGAACAAGTGTATTTCCGGATATGTGGAAAGAATCAATTATGTGTCCAGTTCCGAAAGCAGGCAATAAAAATAAAGTTGACAACTATCGTCCCGTAGCCATATTGTCAACGGTTGCTAAAGTATTTGAAAGTGTCATTTATGATCAGGTCATGCAGCATGTTAAGCCGGTACTTTCAATATATCAACATGGCTTTTTACAGAAAAGATCTACTGTAACTAATCTGGCTATAATTACAGACTTCATAGCTTCCGCCTTAGACAGTAAAGAACAAGTAGATGTTGTATACACGGATTTTAAAAAAGCATTCGATACTGTAGACTATAATATACTAATTCAAAAGCTTTCCACATTCAGTTTTAGTCCTTCTATGATCCATTTCTTTAAGCCTTATTTAAGTAACCGTAGACAATCCGTTCTATATAAAGAATATAAAACCAATTGCTTTTATGTCGGTTCCGGTGTTCCTCAGGGATCTAATCTTGGTCCTCTTCTGTTTTTATTATTTATTAATGACTTACCACACTATATTCAAAATTCTCGTAAGCTGTTGTTTGCAGACCACTTAAAAATATTTGTCAATGTAAAGTCCTTGGATGACTGTCTACTGCTTCAACAGGATTTGTCCAGTATACAGAAATGGTGTTCTAGGAATAGACTTGAAATAAATATTGGTAAGTGTAAAGTCATGACCTATAGCAGACGGGAAAAAACTTACGATTTCACTTACTCGATCAATGGAATAAGCTTAAAAAAATTGGATACAATGAAAGATTTAGGTGTTACATTCGATAATAAACTTACCTTTTCGCCACATGTGGTAAATATAACCAATGATGCATATAGAAACCTAGGATTTCTTGTTAGGACAACCAAAAAATTTACAAATGATAGCACTTTGAAAACTCTTTACTATTCCTATGTTAGGTCCAAACTTGAATATGACTCACTTATATGGAATACCTCTATGAAAGCTAGTTGCCGGAGGATCGAACATGTACGAAGCAAATTTTTACGTTTTCTCACATTTTTACGTTTTCTCACGTGTTTCTTCCCGAAATACGAATCTTACAGGAATTTAATTGATAATTTTAAATTTCAGAAACTTGATCAAAGACAAACATTAAACGACTTACTTTTCTTGTACAGACTTTTACACAATAAAATAGACTGTACCGAATTAATTGCAAAAATAATTATTAAGGTCCCATCCTTCAGAACGAGCGAGGGAAATAGTGGCCTATTCTATTGCAGAAAAGCTCGTACAAACGTATTAAATGTGTCACCTACATGGAGAACTAGTGCTACTTATAATGCAATAGGTAAGAATTGTACAAATTTGGACATATTTGGAAATTCGGAAGAACTGTACAAAAGATTAATACAGAATATATTGTAAAAAAAAAAAAGAAAAAAAAAGAGAAAGAAACTTTTTGGACAAGAAAATGGGTATAGAGTTCTATTATTTGTGTCATTAAATGTAACAATTATTATAGACGCTATAAATAGGCATTAAGGCCTGTTGTGTCGATGAAATAAATAAATAAATAAAATGGACAAAACGTTTTTTTTTTTTCAACCTAAAAGTAGACTTGTGTGCTTTTGCCTGTTTGCTCCTCAAATGCATTATACAAAAAATACAATAAAATTTAATCAATTGTTACGCGAATTGCAGCTTGTCTAAAATACACCTTTAAGAACCAACTTTTAGAATACCAAGATGTATAATATTTACGCGATACTTAATAAGGGAAGCAAAAATAGTAGGGGAGGGGGTGGGGGCAATTAGACTCTCACGCGATGTGAATTCCAACTCGGCAATGCATGGAGCAATTTCAACCAAATTTGGTACTCATATCACTTACAATCTGAAAAAAAGAAATACTGTAGGGGTAAGACATCCCTAGCAATCCTAGTGGTGGGGTGGGAAAGGGCTGGCATCGAATCCATAGTTTTCAGGTTCGCTGAGTTGAATAGTGACACTCCCGATGCCGTTTAAGTCCAAGTTCAGCCCCCTTTGGAATCGAGGGTGGGGGAGGGGTGATAAGGGGTGAAAAATAAAATGTCCAAAATGGCATAGATAGAATTAATTTCTTTTCCTGTCTAATAGATAATTAGGATAAATAAATACCTGGGCAACGCCGGGTAATCAGTTAGTAAATATTTAAATAACGGTAGACATGACCAAGGTCAGAGTGTGAATTTGACAAAAGTATAAAACGCTTCAACTTAAAGCTCTTGAGCTCGAAAACCTTTGGTTAAATTCAATGTCTGAAAAATATTCCTTACAAACAAAATATCTCATAACAGTTATGTGTTATGAAAGCTAATAATCTAACTTTCTTATACTTATTAAAAGTTGCAGTATCATCTACTTTCTTATAATAAAAAAGCAATTAATTTTTATTCTCATAAGGCAATTATTATGCACAATACAATTTCTTAATTCTGCAGCTAGAGGTCGAGGCGGAAAGGTCTAATTAGAGGACCATATTAATAAAGTAAATTAAACACTTCCTTTTCTCGAAGCTTTCAATAAATTTCTAAGATTTTGCCTTTTTCGCTTCTCGCAGTTGAAGAGTGGCGCACTTAATTGAAGGCCAAGTAACTCGAAGTAGCTTCCTATTCACTCGCCCTTGAGTTTCATCATAATTTCTTTTCCTTCTCTTTTTGTTGTTTTTATTTCCTTTCACAGGGCTACTATAGGGTTAATCCTCTACGTTTACCGAGGACTGTACATTTAATATACCCTAAAAACTTAAGTATTGAACAAAGAAACGATATACTCTTTTTAACAGGTTATCCATAAAAATGAATTAAATTCCTTTTAGTTTTTACTTGATGTCGATATAGAGCAGTGCGGATCCCAGTAGTCGTGACGCCTGAGGTCTCCACCTAGCGTCTAAAAGCTTTCAAATTCGAATCCTGGCTGCAGCAAGGATTTTCGTTGATTTAAAAGAAACATACCGGGAGGGGCAGAAGTCAACAGTTAGAAATTGAATTACTTGTTGTAATTAATAATTTAATTCATATTATAATAACAGGATATTTCCTTTTATTGATGGTCCAGGTAAGCAGTAGCGAGGCAAAGGGGTGAGGGTCGCAACTGATCAAGATATCGAAAAAACTGGGACTAAATCCCAAAATTCAAATTTGAAAAATAAGTTCGAAAACCATCTTATGTTGTAGTTAAATGTCCAGTAGAGACAAAACTACTTCGTTTGTAATTCTGAAACGCATAATTATTAGTGCATGTCCGCTCAAATTTGACGATTTTTTTTTTCAAAATTTTCGGGACGCGGTTACGTAGTATTTTCTGTCTGCAGCAGAAAGTGAGGCAAATAATTTGTTATGTAAATATGGTAGACCGAGCATCGTAAGGTATTTCAGGCGCCCGGGAAATATGTAAAAATGCCGCTCCCGCTTTTATTCGAATTTGATTTACTTTAGTTTTAATATATTGTATAGGAATTGATAAACGAAATGTAATAATGATGCCACTTAGCACATTTTTATAAATTTTGAGAAAAAATATTATACCGTATAACAACTCCAATTGCCTGTGATTTGCGTGAAAAAAATGTTTTTTCAATCTTTTAAATTTTTATTTCGACGCTTAGTAGATTTGGAGTTTTTCTTTTATATATATAGTTTTCGACGTCCCTGATTTGGCGCTCCCTAGCTTTAGCGACCAAGGCAAGTGCCTCACCCTCACTACGGCACTGATGGTAGGTTTTCTAGTTCGGCTACAGTGCAATCATATCTTTAATGTGGTTGAGAGCTCTGTCTTAACGGTTTTGTGATATACATCTATGTACATCGAAAAACTACAGTTTTGAGACGTATAAGAAAAAGCTAAGCGAGCAAAGCGCTGATTTTTCGTTAACATAAAGTTTAGAATAAATACTTTCAGGGCATCGAACATTTATCTGCCACTAGCTGCAACCGTCTACGTAAAACCTCACCGAACGTGAGAAAACGTGTTGCGCGCGTAAATACTTGTCGATGATGCATATAGAATCCGTACCGTTTGTAAATGAAAGCGTAGAAGCGAAGGGTAACAGTAGCAACGATGTAGTGATATGCGGTGGAGTGGGACCTGGTGTGCAAGAGTGATGGATTAGACTCATTAGAGGAATTGGGTGGAAATGGGACCCACGCTTTGACTTCTAAGGTGACTTCGAAGATCATATCATTTCTTCCAATAGTTCTTGCCTCCAAGAAAGGATATCACTCATTCAGAAGTAATGATTTCACTCCTGATTAGCCCTGAGCTCTTGAGAAGGAATTGAAAAATGTTCTATGACTTAGTAATGCGTAACATATCTGACATATTATTACTAACTAACGAACTCTATGGCTTATGGAACTCGCAAGTTGAACGCTGCAGTAACAAACGTTCGACATTGGATTGTCTTGGGCAACATCAAGCCAGTTTTCATCACGACTCAAATATCTCTTCTAATATTGGCATTCCAACGACATCTCACTCTTACCAATGGTCTCCTTCTATCCGACCTTCCAAACAGGATAGAATATAATCGTTTTTCCCTCATCCGAGCTACATGGCCTGTCCACCTTAGTCGTCGCGATTTCATTATTTCTACAACATCTGGTGAATCGTACAGTCCTTGAAGTTCTCCATGATGCGGTCTCCTCCACTCTTCAGTCATCTCGTCTCGTTTCGGCCCGTATATCTTTTTGAAATACACGTAATTTATGTTCATCTGCTACGGTCGTACTCCAACTTTCGCAACCGTAAAGTATTAGCGGCAGAATAACCGTTCTGTATATGTCAATTTCCTTGATATTAATCGCGATGTTAGAAGTTTTTGAACTGAATAGAAACATGCGTTCTCCGATACTAAGCGACTTTTTATTTCTTCCGTGATCTCATTCTTGCTTGTTAGGAATGCTCCCAAGTATTTAAATTTCTTTACTTTCTCTATGACCTCATCCCTAATTCTTATGTTTCTATTTCCTTCATTCCCTGTGTTTCGGCTTCTTATCATGTATTTTGTATTATCTATTTTTAGCTGTAGACCTATCTCATCGCACACTTCTACTAAGACATCGGTGTTGCTTTGTAGTGCATCTATATCGTCCCCTATTAAAACTACATCATCCGCGTATACAAACAGTTGATTCAAAACATTCAATGATAATCCCCTTTTGTCCCCTTTAATTTTTAAAATCGCATATTCTAACACAAAGTTAAACAGTACTGGCGACAAGGCATAGCCTTGTTTCAATCCATTGAGAATCTTGAAACTATCTGACATATTACCTATCCGTACTCTGCTTGTGGGGTCGCTGAGATACACCTTCACTAGTTGAACCATTTTTTTCGGAATTCCAAATCGTATCAGGATACTGTATAACTTTTCCCTTTTGACAGAATCATATGCTTTCTTAAAATCAATGAATAGCTGGTGAACCGTCCAATTGTATTCCCATTTCTTCTCCAAAATTTGTCTCAAGGCGAAAATCTGGCCCAACGTGGATCTATTTCTTCTAAATCCACATTGGTGATCTCCAATTATCTCATGTACGTATACACTAGGCGTGTTAACAGAATATTACGGCACTTAATACTTTGTAACAGATTGGAAGTAACGAGAATCCGCTGTAGTTATTACAGTCCGATTTATCGTTTTTTTTAATCAAAACTATTAATAAAGTTTTCCATTCCTTTGGAAGCCCCTCCTTTCTCCATATAGCACTTATCAATTTATGTAGTTCCTTCATTAGTGCCGTCTCTGCTGCTTTAATTAATTCGGCTGGAATATAGTCTACTCCTGGTGGGTGATTTGAAATTTTTCAATTTCTTTACCGAAATTTCGATCTTGATCTCGCTATGTTCGGGAATCCACGTTTCTGCGGTATGGATTTCAAATTTCTCTGTTTGTTTCCCGTTGTGTACTTTAAGAAGTTTGTCGAAATAACTTTCCATACATCGACAATTTTAGTCGGATCCGCCTGCGGATCTCCACGTTTATTTCTAATCATCCCTAACTTCGGATGGTAAGCCTTTCTTAACGAGTCTGCATCTTAGTATATATCTCGTATGTTATTTGTCTTCCCGTTTTCCTCTATCTTCTGAATCTTCTTCGACAGATATTCTCGCTTTTTGTTTCTGAGCCCGCGTGTAGCATTTCGTTTCGTGTTACTGTAGTGGTTGGTATTTGCTTCGCTTTTATTACTTAGCCATCGTTGCATTGCTTGTTTTTTCTTCATGAAGCTTAAGACATTCTTCATCAAACCAAGGTTGTTTTCCGGCTGTTTCTTCTCACCTACACGTTCCTTCGCTGCGCTCTTAATTGTTTCACGAATTGCCTCCCACATCTTACTTACATCAATTTCAGTATTAATATCATCATTATTATTACTCGAGTCGGCTAAGATTTCGAACCTATTTGAGAGCTCTAGTTGGTAATCTGCTTTTATGCTCGGATTATTTAATCGTTTAACTTCGAATTTCAGTTGTTTTGACCCCTTGCTTTCTCTGTTCGCGATTCATAACTTTTCCCTTACTTTTGTGATCACTAATTGATGGTCGGTGTCACCTTCCGCTCCTCTGTACGACCTAACGTCCATTATGTTGGTGTGTCTTCGTCTGTCTACTAATACGTGATCGATCTGGTTGAGAGTTTTTCCGTACAGAGATACCTATTTGTATTTGTGTAGGTCTTTGGGTTCAAAGTACGTGTTCTTTACCAGTATTGTTTTCGAAATCGCGAAAGTTATCAGTCTTCCTCCATTGTTGGTCTCTTCGTGAAGGCTGTATTTGCCTATAGTAGGTCTATATTTTTCTTCCCTCCCTACCTTAGCGTTGAAATCACCCAACACAATTTTCGAATTATACTTCGGTAATCGGTCAAACAGCCTTTCTACCTCATCGTAGAATATATCTTTGTCGTTATCATTAGCCACCTCGGTCGGAGCACAGAAATTTATTAAAATCGTGTTGCCCCATCAAGTACGTATCGTAACGTAGGATAGTCTTTTGTATACGAACTCTATATTCTGTACCGCTGTTCTTAATCAGGAATCCTGTTCCGAAATCGTGAGACTGTGTTCCCCCGTAGTAGATAGTGTACTTTCCCTGTTGGAATCCTGTTGTTTTATTTTACCTCCGTCTTCATTAGTGAGTCCCCCGTAAGTTATCCAATTTTCCGAGGGGCTCGAAGTAACAGGGAAGTAGGATAGTATGGCCAATAGTAGCAGTCTGCGCACACGATTGTGTTTGAGAAAGGGCCTCAATCAAATTCACTTGCCCCGGGCCTCAGATTACCTTTCGACGCCACTGCAGGTAAGTTCCACAAGGAATTCCAAAATATAAGACAATCGGTATAGGAATTACGCTGTGAGGGAGTGAATAGTTTTGAATACGTAGAAGAGAGAAAACTGTTCCATCGCATATAATAGAAAAGCAACATCTAACCTGATTCTTCCAATCTATTTTGAAAACAAGTATGACGAAAGAATCTAACTTGACTTGTCTAACCTATGTCAATTTTTTTTATAAAAAGTTGAGAAATGGGAAAGGAATCAATTATTTATTTTAAAGTAGAAAAAGAAAGTAAAATTATTTTTAAAAAGAATTATAAATTCTTTAGTTGGCCAAGAGTCGAACTCGGGTCGCCAGGTCAGTTATCTGTTGCTCTAGCCATTACACCAAGCCGGCTAGTCCCAATCTTCTGTTTGTCAGTGTTAAGCTTCAAGTAATTTACTCTAACGATAGCAGATGGATCTTTCAAGCCATTGAGTCATCAAATATACGAGAATTGACAGTGGCGGAGCTAAAATTGCTTGTGTCCCCACCCCACAACGCAACTTAGCTCTGGTTTTATCCTATACGTTTAGCTCCCTCAAACCCTTCCGCAGTTACGAGATCTGCGGTTCTATATTTTCGCCACCGGAATTGAAAGATATTACGAATATATCATTGAATGTTTATTAACGTCCTCAACAAGCACATGAGCTACTAAGGATAAAATTTACAGGTATTTTGTGGGAGGAAGGTAAAGTTGATTTCGTTCAATGGCCCCCGGTGTGAATTAACCCCGTGACCACGAACACTGAAAGCGAAAGCAATATCTCATTCACCCGCTCGGTCGCTATAACTCAAACCAGCTTTCCTAATTGTCACTTTATGCTCCGTTACGTACCCTTGCTCCGACTGATGCACCGTCGATGGTTATCCGAATTCCCCCTTCGCCGGAGTATTGAAGTGAATGGAGCAACGGAATACCAGATGGTCACTTGACCCTCCGTTCGGTTGCGCGCTGCCTCCATGTTGAAAATAAAATAGAGCGGGAAATTTCATGCTAAAATTCCTTCATTTGGGAGTTGTAACAAATATGTAGAATTGATCACGTGTTACAAGTTTAAAATGAACGACTGTGCCGAAGTATTTGAATGTAAGTACAGTATTTTAATAGTTTAAGATTTGATTTCACATTATGTTAT
The DNA here is from genome assembly GCA_022664845.1 of Lepisma saccharinum. Classification (NCBI taxonomy): domain Eukaryota; kingdom Metazoa; phylum Arthropoda; class Insecta; order Zygentoma; family Lepismatidae; genus Lepisma; species Lepisma saccharinum. Next base: position 20,005 of record JAGDQP010001071.1, read on the forward strand.
CGATATTGTACCATGTTTTGAGTGATATATCTTCATGATCATTGAATAATTTTAACTTCGCCATGTCAAAAAAATTGTTGGTTGGATTTCCCCAAAGGGCTTCCATGTAGATATTAATAGATGAGAGGTAACGTATGAGTAGATTTTTTTTTTTTTTAAGAATACTAAGATTAAGAACTCTTATAATTATTTGAAGTGTTTTTAGAACTTCAAATGCGTAACGCTGTCAAGGCTTACGACTTAGGTGGTTATTCATAGATCCTGGTATAACATTATTTAGTGATTCATAGTTCATGAGACGCACATATCTTGCAAAAAGTTCCAGAACAACCTGCAGAATTGTGATCATCCTTCGAATAGCTATCAAGCTTCGTCTGTTGTTATTTAATATCATTATGCCGAACACCTACAAGTATGGGAATTCTAATCTTACATCTATCTTTATGAATGTTGCTTTTTGCCTTATTCACTTCGCATCAAACTACCTTGACTTCGCATTGATCAATACTCACTCACATTACTCGCGGAGGGTTTTCAGCTGTTTCCAGACTTGGGTGACATCTGTGGTTAAAATTTTAAACACTTATTTAATTCGGATAAGTGTGCATAACGGAAGTGAACGTGACATAGCATAACGGAACGGAACGGAGATCCATTGAATTCGGAAAGAGGGTAAAAGGAGATGTCTGTGTCCTGCACGAAACTTTCCATCCTGTTCATACTGTGAAAAGTTGTACACTGATCTGATTCCAGCATAAACAGATAAAATCCGGGTGCTTGACACAATATAAATAAGCTACCTTACTTGAAAGCTTAAACAGCACACGAAGAGTGATGAGCAAAAGGTGAAAAATGTAAATTTATTGTGCTTTATAAAAATTTGCCGCCAGTACTTTCCTGTTGCTTATTTTATTTGTTTTCTGTCAAAGGCAATATACTTGTTCAAATCATTAAATTGTGTTTTATCCATTAGGAGTTAAGGAAAAAAAATGTTATGCTCTATTAGGAAATTTAATCCAACTTATGAGTATTTCTTATGTATTGTTAATAACTTAACCTAAGAAGGACAATGAAAGAATCGATTTTGCAGGTAGTAACTTCAGACACGCCTTTAATATAACAAAGCTAATCCTCCGGACTCGTGAACCAAGAATTAGGCATTTAGGTTCTTTAACAAGGACGATGTAATCATGGACAATGATCAAATTGAGAACTTCATCCAATCATATGCGAGAATCAACAAGATATTCAATCTCAACAGTGCTTATAGTAAATAAATAATAGTTCACGTTACAATAATAGTTGGCCATTCGTAAATTTTATGTGCTTACGAATCACTTTTAATTACTAGAATTGCTGGGGAGTTGGATATTATAGAAAGAATTTTTCAAAACCAGATATATCCTTGCCAGTGATTTCGCCAGATAATCCTCTCCACAATCCCTATGGCGAGTGACGCCCCTTAAATCCTCGAGAGCACCTTTAAAATTTTTACGGTCAAAAATCAATAGAAACCGTGCAAAACTCAACTTACACTCAACCAATTTTCACTTTACACCCCAAACTGAAAATCCTGGCAGAATCCCTGACCCTTACTCTTATTAATCGTCCGTGAAGTTAGTTAAAGCTATAACAGTAACCAAACAATAATATAATGATATACATTATGAAGAAATTAGAACTTTTTAAGCATTTCCTGTCCACAGCAGTTACCCCATCTTTCTTTTATGCAATTTGGATTACTTATAGCATTTAACAGAGATGTCATTAAGTGCAATTCGAAATCCACAACCTTCACCGTAGACATAATATCTAGTCTTCAACGTGCACCCTATATTAGTTTTAAGCCTTTTCTAGCTACATTTGAAGATCAATGACAGTTGTACTATTTACTGAATTTAAACAATAAAATACGAAATTGATTCATTCTCATCTGAAGAATTCGATCAATGGTTTTATATATTACATTATTAATGTGTAGTGGCTGTAAATTGTCCGTCCGATAATCGGAGAAGGTTCCAATTTTCATTAGCTTGGATTTGAGAGTCCTTTCCTACTATTTTAATTTGTTTTTCGTTTAATGACGTGTTTGTTTGTTTGTTTTTTCTTGTTTGATTTCTACTCATATATTTACTCTACTCATATTCTTTACTTCTTGCTGTTTCTTTTCAGGTTCCGTAGGTGTGCTGATAGTTGTCGGTTATCACTACTATGTCGTCCTTTTGTCCATTCTTTCCCTTTTCTTCCCCTATTTTTTTTTCTTCGTTGGACAGATACTTTCTGTTTCTTAATGTCACTTTGCTACTCTGTCACTAGGACAACGTGACTGCTTCGATTCTCTATAGCAGTCATTTTGACTAATTTACATTCACTCTGCAGCATGTAATGTTGTTATCAAGCATTGCATCATATTCGTAGGTTCATGTATTCATTTCTCCGAAGCTTCTTGGCCCAGTGATTCTGCCAGGATTTTCAGTTTAGGGGAGGTTGAAGAGAAACTTAGGGTAAAGTGAAATTTCAAGACAAAATCTATTTCAACTTTTCCAGTACCGTACTTCATAAGACAAGAGATATTATCTGGTACCGGTATCCGAGTTAGCGGCAAATAACTGTTCTCCTATCTAAACACTGGAATTTCTTCAATAGAATTCACCAATTGATAGATTTTTGTAACTTCTCAGCGCTGATAGGCACTTTACAAGAATAATGCTTTTTCCAGTAGAAAATAATAAATGTGGCGCAGAAGTTGGGGAATATAATGAGCATTATTTATTGTGCAAGATTGTACATTGAATTAACAAAAGTACTACGATAACATTGGGCATAAAGCCTTAACCAACAGAACAACGGTTAACGAATTTCCAAATTTTATGTACGCATTTAAGATCCCGGACTATTCGCCAATCGAAAGGACTAATAAAGAATTCTGTATAATTCACATTTTCGTACAATGTAGATCAAGTCAACTTCAGACTCAATGATCACAGAATAATTAAGCACATATACAGCTGCTATATATCGAGAACATCTCGACGTAATATTCAGACTTCGCATTTATCAATGAATCGAAACATTACACCAAATACTTTGTTAAGTCAATGACTCTAGTGCGTCTTAACACGCACTGTAAATGTGATTGTATTGAATTGCTATGATCGAAAGGTCATTCGTAGTTCCTTTTAACATAGGTCAACGGAACATGATCTCTTACATTCAAGGAGAAAAGCGAAAAAAGGGGGAAATTTTGAATTCGTCCCTTTTAATATTGAAAGATTCAATTGACCTTCAACCTGTTCTAGTCAGAGCGCATTATCAACGCACATGGAATTCAGGACAGGACTAGGATACAGGATTAGGCCACTCAGGTGAGTTTGACGGAGGTGTTGTTTGACAAATTTTCCTATAATGTCCCTTAGCCTGGCACCCTCAGCAGATGACGTTGATGGCTCGACACTGTTCATAATTGTGCTTCAAACCACAACAAAAGCACAGTTTTTTTTGTTTTTTTTTGCTGGTTACTTGTATTATATTTTCATTCCTATCTGTCTTTGTTTCCCTATCCCACTTGTAAAATTTTCTCTGGCTAGGGTGGGGGGCGAGCGCCCTCCCTCCATTGGTTATAATTACAGCTTTGCTCACGTAGTATGTCTTCTCTAGCAGCTCTCGTAACTTGTAGTATTTTCAGTTGTATTGTTTACAGTTAATCGTTTATTCTCAAAGGATGTCGCTCGTCTCTGCCCCAGATCCTCGACTAACGGTAAATCGATTGGTTTTGTAATTTTAACTTAGGCTAATCTAGCAGGATTTCTTTATATTACCATTATAATTGTATAATACACGTTGATCTTGAATCATCACTTCGAGCGTACCTACCTTATAGTGGTAACACTGCTGAGCCAGGTGCTGAGCGTCGGTCTGTTCATGTAGCTATAATTTACTGTGTATGGACTGCACTTAATACTTAGCACAAGAGATGGCGCACAAGCTTATCACATTCAGTAATTCTTTTTGTGATTTTCTAAACATTATTTAAAACAACTTTTGATGGTATTTAAGTAACAATATAAATAAGTTCATATTGCACTTTTTTATATTAACTAATGTGGTCATCATAGTTTATTGTATGCTTCTCTATAAGCCGACGGGGCATATTCTCGGCCGTTAGATATTACCAGACGGTCATATCGGTAAGATCAGTGTTAATAATTCTTTTTGCTTTTGTAACAATAAAGCAAGTATTCTCTCGAGCCAAGTGATTTTCATTATCGGACGAGTTCTCTTCAGCTTCGTGGGATCACCCAAGTGACTGCATCTCATGCGAGGAGTGAGGAGTGGAACTTACAGCGTTGAATTACCCCCTTGTTTACCTCCTTTTTCCAACACTTTGTGTGGAAGACCGTATCTCTCTTTGAGGTACGGAATCTACAACATTCCTACATCCTTGTCAACCTGTGGGCCGCGAGCGACCGTATTTCTTCGGAGGTCAGGAACTGGTAGCTCATATCCACCTACCTTCAACCTGTGGGCCGCGGGTGACTGTCTCTCTTCGGAAGAACGGAACCAATAGCTCACCATCTCCGGTTCACAATCAGTGGGCCGCGGGCGACTGTTTCTTTTCGCAGGAACGAAACCAGTAGCTCACCGCCTCCAGTTCACAACCTGTGAGTCGCGGGCGACCGTATCTCCTCGGAAGTTCGGAACCAGTAGCTCATATTCGTTTCACCTACGCCTTGTCTCTCAAAGCCGTTCTTGTCCGCTGTATTGCTGAGGCTTAATTTAACATAATAAAGACAATAATTGTTTGCAATGTCTAAGTATATCCTAAGCTTGACATAATCAAGACATTTATAATGCCAGAACAAATTAAGTATCCATGTTTCTGGGGTAAACACTGTGCACCAGCAGGTGTAACATTGCAGCACTCTCCCAAAATATACAAGAATTGCTATGTAGTTAGTGTTTGATTAAGTATTATTTGTTTTACTCAAATACATACGGTAAGTAACAAGTTGAAACATACAAAGACAATTTTGTCTTGCCTTAACAGGGACTAGAACTCTGATCTCCCAGTTGCTAGTTCGATGTTGTACTAAATTGCAGAAACTAAGAAAACCCGGATCGTGTCCCAGTCATTGCAACAACTAATTTTTTGTGTATTTTTCACGTCTGTTACTTCTTTGCCGGTTAAGAAAAACGACCAAAGAAGCACACCCATAAGATCTGCAGATCATTATTTGCATATTTGGGAGGGTGGTGCAATGTTACCCCTATTTTCGGAAGATATATTCGCTTCACCGTGTATCATATACTGTTAATATAGGAAAGCTCTTGAAAATACCAGTGGTAATGTCACAGGAATCGAACCTGTATTCCTCTAGAATAATAAGTAAACCACGGTCATTGGGAAGATTTCATTCAAATTTTACATTATAATATATTTACCATTAGTTAGGAATGGTAATATGAATAGCGCATTTAGTAATCAAAGAACTGTAGAACGTTGGAATATTTCTCACGCTTCATAATAAATAATGATTTTAGTTTGATAAGTTTCAAACAATTAAACCACTTATTTGAAATGAAAAGCTCCCTAAAGCTCCCACGGTCAGTAGCGTCCGCGTCCAGACAGATCGCACGGCACCAGAGCGAACATTTAGGGTAGTAGGCGTTGGACTAAACAAAACCTTAAACATGTAAACAACGAATCAAAATAAAATAATTTTCCGATAAATTTATTATAATCAAATCAATTCCACAACTGAATATGGAATCTCGATTCACCGACGCAATCATGTAAACCAAAATGAAACAAAATTGAAATTACTGATCAAAATCAATTTATGATTTTTTTTTAAATTATCTAATCCGACAAAATCTGTAACCACGTATTTACAAATCAATAACTCTTTTATAAAAATTATTTGTTAAATACACAAATCTGTGTTAATTATTTGTTAAATTCGTTTTTTTTTTTACGAGATATAAACCAATTCCGATTCTTAAACTCACAATCAAATTCGAAATGAATGAATTTCAAAGAATTCCGACAATTTTCCAAACTAAACTCGGAACGACAGATTCAAACCGAATTATCAGAAACGAAATCTCCGTACATTCACACCTGTACAAAAAAACGAAAATTGAAACTTACCATTCAGAATCAAGAAATACAGTTCATAGATTAAAATATAACCAATTTCATCTGTAGTCCTTAATTCCTATCATCAAGATAAAGACAAAACAACTCTTTGAACTCGCTGACCTTTGTAACCTACCAGTAGATTCATTAAGGAACAAGTTTATTCTTAAATTATGCGCTGCGATTATTAACCCCGTTTAATGAAATTTATACTTCCTCAAAAATCTCAATTATTCGCTACTAACCGCAAAACTAGTTTACTTCAATGATTTTACAAGACTCTTCACCTTCGGACCATTTTAGGAGACGTTATTTAATTTCATTCACAATTGACCTATGATTTAACGTGCTAATTACTTTTAACTAAAAGTGCCACTATTACTACTTCTTGCACCAATTACTTTTGACCCATATTGTACCGTTATCTATATACTTACTGCAATTTTACCGAATTACAAACTCGTTTAATTTTCGGGTTAATTTTCACCAAATCAGTCACAATAAAGTCAATTACTTTAATTTGGAAAAAAAAATATTAAAGTTTATTAAAGAGATTTTCACTTAACCGAGTTTTAGCTTCTAATCAGACACTTTAAACAGATTAAAGTCTAATCCAGATTAAACTGGTTTAACACTTTCGGCTCCAATCCCCTCCGTTTAACAGCTCAGCAATGGAACTATGAAAATTAAATTCAAAATTACACTTATCCGCTTATTAAAACTGAACTTGATTACACCGCGTTTTAGTTACATTGATTTCTAATTCAAAGAATTACATTAATCGGGATTAAATGACAATTCTTATGAAGGGCGTTTGTTAATCCGAACAAACCCAAACTTCGATTTAATATCTATCACTTTCTCCCAGAAAACTTTAACTTCAAAATTCCAAGTTTTAACACCTGAGAATTATTCAAAATGTAATTTATTCAAACACGATAAATTTTAATTACTTAGAATAGAATCCCAAAGTAAACTTCCTACATGTGGTATTTTAGAATATCTTAATTACTTTTGCTTTATTAATTTTTAGTTTCTTTACTTACGTATTTCCGTTAAACTAATTTTACCTTTAGTTAATTAATTTATTTTCCACAAAGAATGCTCCAATCAAGAAAACGAGCGAAAAATTCCATGAATAAAGCCAAAAAAAAGCAGAACTCCATTTAACGCATTAGACCTCATTTTCAACTCCCCAGTCAGCCTTCCCACAGAACACAACCATTCGCGCAAAACTCGCTGCAACTTTCAATCCCTTGAAGAGACGTCGACAACAAGCCATCCCTAGCAAAGTCCTTTTCCTAGACAGCTCGGATATAAAAGAACTGCGAAAACCAGTAGTATTAAGAATCAAGACTTTTTATCTCTCACAACTCACAAAAATGACCAAATCTAGTTACGAATGTTAACATACAGTTTAATTTCTTTTTATATTTTTTTATCGTTTAAAAGCAAAACTTAAGAAAACATTCACAGTTAAAAATACGCTAATACAAATCAATTTTAAGAATGAGGTCGAGGTAGTATGTGACAGTTTGAAGGTTACGAAGTTTCGGATAATATCCATGCCTTCCATTTGCGTTGATTGATTGTCTAACCGTTGTGTGAGGTAAGCGTTATGAAAATTAGGATGCAACTGTTGCAATCCTAATTGTATCATGAATTGAATAGCGAGCGATTTTAAAATGTTGGTTGTTAGAAATAATTAGGAGGGAAAGGGGGAGGAGGAGAAGGGGAGATGGAGTTGTCTTCTGTTGCTAGAGTAACTTAATCACATAGTTGGAATTTCAGCTTTACTGTATGCGTACTTGGATAAGTCAATTTGAGTTGAATATGTAATTGTTATTTAGGTGGTGGATGCGGCATTCGACGAGTGAGTCGTGACGGATTTGCTATTCCTATTTGGTTTATGGAGTCATGCGGCGAATTTTGGATGCGTTGCCAGAAAGACACAGTAAGTTGATTGATGAATTCAGATAAGTATGGTAGGTCAAGATCTTCATGAAGTTGTTGAATTTTGGTGTCACGTGAGTGACCAGTGATAATGCGAGCAGTCCGATTTTGAACTCTTTGTAGAAGATGTCGGTGAGTTGGCGCAGCGTGGTTCCAGGCTGGTGCAGCATAAGTTAGGAATGAGCGAATTATCATGAAGTATATGTGCAAACGTGTTTCTATTGAGAAAACTGAATTGTGGAGCAAAGGATAAAGTGCTATGACTCTCATTGTGGCTGTTTTGGCTGTCGATTGCAGATGTTGTGGAAATGTGAGCTTGCGGTCCAAGTCAACTCCTAGGTATCTGGCATAATTTGAGTAGTTTAGTTGATTATCAAATAGTGTGAATTGTTGAGCTTCATGAAGTCTTCTTCGTGTAAAAGGAACTACATATGTTTTATCAGGGTTTAATTTAATTCTCCAGTTAGTGGTCCAATCTTCAAGCCGTTGTAAATGAAGTTGAGCAAATTACTGTGCATATCGTAGATGTTTGTCAGATGCAAATATAGCTATGTCATCAGCAAAAGTAGCAATTTGTGTTTGAGGTGTAGTTGGAATATCAGCAGTATAAAGATAGAAAAGTAATGGTCCTAAGACAGAGCCCTGAGGAACACCAGAAAGGATTTGTCTGAATGAAGATGTTGATCCCAAATGATATACGAAGTATTTTCTGTTGCTAAGGTAATTTTGCACTAGTCGGATTAGGTAATATGGGAAATTTTGTTGCATGAGCTTGTAGACAAGACCATCATGCCAAACTTTATCAAAAGCTTTTGATGAATCCAAAAATATTCCGAAAGTACTCGTATGTTTCTTAGCATTAAACTGTAGAGTCAGAAATTCAATAATGTGTACTAATTGAGCAGTGATATCATATCCTTTTCTGAAGCCAAACTGATGATGCGGGTAAATTTCATGAGAATCTATGTGTGTTTGCAAGCGTTGGTGAATAATGCGTTCATATACTTTGCTTAATGTGGTGAGTAGGCTAATAGGTCGATGGCTGACTGGAAAATTGTGATCTTTACCAGCTTTAGGTATTAGTACAACCTTGGCAATTTTCCACTGTTCTGGAAAATAACTGTGTGTAAGTAAGGTACTGAATAATCTTGCCAGTTGGACGAGTAATTTTCTTGTAAATGGGCAGTAATAACGTTGAGATCGACGTTCTAAAAGAACCTGTACATTTTGGTTTCCCCATCCCTCACGACGGTTTGCAAGCGCTTTGGTGTCCATTGATTTTGTTTCCAAAATGCTTCATTTCAAAATATCACTTACATTCTCATTCGCCCAGATTTAGAAAGTTTAATCAATTCATACTCTGTCTTACAAAGAGTTCCATTTATTACTTTTAATAATATATATAAACTGCAAGAGCCGTGTGCACCCTCTGTGCTAATCGGAACGATTCTTAGAAAATCTGTTGCATTTGTATCATTCAAATTGAGAATTGACATTGAATGTAATTTTTATCTGAAAATGTTCGTTTCGGGGGCTTAATTTTATAATTCGGATTGGGAGGTAATAAGTAAGAGACTAGAACAGAATTTCTGGATTACGGTACATAGATCCCGTGTTCGGGAATAATATGACTTTTCTGTAATTTTTTAACAATAAATCGCCTCTATTCACGAGATGTGTTAGTAGCTCAGGAAGGATTGGTTTTAACTCATGATTAAATACCGTAAAGCTGAAATTTGGTACATAGTTTGAGTATTGCATACTGAACAACATATTAAAAGTTCCCATGCCTCCAACCCTTGCTTTTTATAGTACAGTGCAAGAAAGATGTAAGTCACAAAAAAGACCAGGAATTTTAAACAAAAATCGCCCAAACCCTTGATTAAATAAAGTAAAGCTATAATTTGGTACTTAGTAAGAGTATTGCATATTGAAGTATACAATAGTCTTGTATTGTACACTGAAGTATAGAGTATATTAAAACTCCTCATGCCTTCAACGCTTGATTTCCACACACACAATACAGTACAAGAAAGGCACAAGTCACACAACGTGCCATTACATTTACAAAGGCCTTGTCGGCATTTTTAAACTAGGAAAGGTTTTTACTATTCTTCCACCTTTATTCGTCTTACAATATGAAATGAGAGGTAATTCATCATCTGTATATTTCAGAGTTTTGGGCGAGGCTTAGAGCCCGGGCCTTCCATTCACACCAGCTAATAGATTCTCCAGCTTTTCAGTTTCTTCCATTTTATTATCTTATTAATGAATGTAGTGGATCAACCTCCTCTGTATGTATCTCATATGTATATGAGATATGTAAAGTGGAGGTTTTCTGTGTGGCTGTCAATTGATCCTGCTTGCTCACTACCTAGGACATTTTTTTTTTTTATTTCATTTCGTATTTGTTGACGTTGTATTACTTTTGTGCGAGTTTATACGTTTTCCATTTTAAACTCAAGTGTCAGAATCATTGTATCACTGGTTAGTCTTTCTTTTTTCAATTATTTAGCTTGGTTTGGGATGTTTTAACTTTGCGATCTTCCTCCCGCTTCTGTCCCAGCTCTTTTTTGCTTAAACTTTAGTACATTACCTGTAGCTTCGCCATTTTCTTTCTTTTTGTATTGAGGTTCCGTATTACTCCCTCGGTTTCTTTTGTGGTGTCCATCTTCTCTGATTCTGTAATACCATTCTTCTTCAATTGATAAACGTAGTGGTTTACATCTCGTGCTTTTCTTCACTTATCTTTTATCTCTTTGGTATGATCATAGGTTTAGGCCCCTAAAACGGGCAATTTCATGTTTTTCAGTGGCAATTCTCCCTATTTTGCTTTTGTTTATGTATTTTGACAGTTGTTAACAATGTTGGGGTCTTTCTTGGTTAAATGTTGAACATAGTCAATTATTTTGTATGAAATCTGTTTCTGTTAGGTACTGTTTCAAGTTTATCCGCCTCTTTTATGAGATTAGAGTGGACTTTGTGGCATCTGACTTACCAGTTCTCTCTCACATGATTTTATCTTAATTTCCTTCCAGGAATTCTGAATTAGTTTGTGAGACTGTAGTACACTTTAGTCTCCATTAATGGCAGCAATTTTGCGAACATGGTTTGCCATCTAGCAAGAAAATACGAACTACATTTTCACAAGGACATTCATTGCATGCGTTTGACGGTATTCGCGGTGAAAAATTTGAAGTCGAACACGTCAGTTATCACACCACCGTAAATTTCGCAATCGGAAAGAGCAAAACAAAGTGTCAAATGCAGCCTGTGAGAGAATATTTAAAAGTTTTCGTGTGTACTGCTGAACAATCAAAGAAATTTGACCATGACAAATTTGGAACTTTGATCATCATATATGTATACAAATTCAGCTGATTGATTAAGAAATGAATTCCTTCATAGTTGTAAATGTGCTTATTAAAATTTTGATACCTGCTATTGCAAATGTGTATGAAGTATGTGAAATAACCCAACTTGCTCACGTACGTGAAAATGACGTCATTTTAAGTGGAAAATTGATGCTAAAGACGTCGAAATGACAGGTAAATATCAGAAACCAAACGACGTATATAAAAGTTCTCCAGTGACAACCTGTTCCTGAAGGTATTTGTTTCAAACAAACATATAAATGAACCAAACTGTCCCAAAAGAATCGTTTGATCCCGGTGCTTTTGCATTTTAACCACATTTTAGAAAAGAACGGTACACACATACATGCGACAAGTTCACTGGTTTACTGCAACTACATTGGGTAGGATTACACAGTATCTATCGAAAACGAGAGTATCATCATAGTATGTCGTCAAAAACTAGAGAATGAGACATGCCAGAATTACGTCAATTAAAACACCAAAATGTCACGTAATAGAGACGTAGATTTCATTACAAAGACGTGCTTTTGACTTTTTCGACCAAAATATCACGTCTTGTTTACGTGAGTGTTCTGCTTAGGAAATGCACGTTTTAAAACGTATTTTAAGCATCATGCATTAGTGCAAGGTTTATGTCTAAAGTTTTTTTTTAAATTGTCATTAAACACAATTATTTATTTGATTTTAACTATTTAAGAAATGTGCCCTTGTATTCACGAAATTTTACCTTCTACTTACGAAATTTAAACACCTTTATTCACGAAATTCTTCTGTCTCTTTCTATAGTATAAAAAACTCTTGTAAAATCTATACTTTTTACTACAACATCAACACACTTGAAGCAGAAATCTCCACGGATCTGGCCACGAAGAATGTTTCAGAACATTGCACAAACGGATATATAAATGGGACCTTACCCAACACTATGAGTCAGAGATCAGGAAAGGTATATGAGGATGTGGGATACCAGACATATGAGGACTTCATAAGACTACAGAAATCCGACTTGAGTTCACCAAAGCATCAGCCAATTTCGAGGTGAACATGACAGCTATTCTGCGGTGAGTGAAATTAAGTACGAACGAGAAGCTCACCAATCACTGCAGACAATTAGTACAAAAGTTGGAAGAAGAGGGAAAATTCGTGTTGGAAGAGTGCAAAGTCCACTTTGATTTGGAGGCCACGAAGGAAGTGGTCTAACGTGCCAAGATTACCGCGTTGCACTTCCTGAAAAGGAAGAAGCTACAAGCAAGGCTCAAAAAAACGAAACGCCTATTCACGAAGAGACAAAGAACAATCCAAAGAGTCAAGCAGACTCTGCCACCTACTCGTAGATGCCCCAGGAGGAACACCATAGAAGACCTGTTGGAAATCTTGAAAAAAAAAACACACACACACAGAGGAAGCTGCATATTAAACCACCGATCCTTTTCAGAAGGAACAAAATACTCTGAAAAGAGAAAACTGTTTTACACCGAAAGGAAAGGTATTTTAAACAAACAATTAACACAAAATGAAAGAGGAAAAGAAGCACAACCAGAAGTAAGAAAATCAAAATTCATGAATTCCTCTCATATTAACTGGCAGAGAAGAATTTGACTACACACAAGATAGAAGTCTTAGAGAAGGGACTTTCGTTCTGCTCACATCTAAACTGGATACGTTGATCATCATACAGGGCGTGAAACATTTCAGGCAGCACCTGGGAAGGCATTGCCAGAGGACACTACGTGAGGAAAAACAAATTTACTGAAATACAATATGGTCCTCGCAAAATTAAAGGGAAGTCATATAGAACGGGACAAATGCCTTCATTATTTACGAGAGCATACTGGTCATCTAAAGGAAAAGATGATAGAACTCCTAAAAAGAAAGACAAAACCAAAGCTGATTCTCCAACGGAGATTCTAAAATTCCTGGTCATTTTTATATTTAAGTCTTTCTCGCACTGTACTGTACAAAGCAAGCGTTGGAGACATGGGGAAATTTAGTATGTTGTTAAGTATGCAATACTCTAGCTATATAACAAATTTCATCTTTACTGTGTTTAATGGAAGGTAAGGTTTAATCTTTTTCAAAACTCCTGGGCTATATTACTCTACTACGAGCCAACTGCAGAATGTGTTTGGCATCTTTGGCTCGTTGTTCGGTAGTACCGCCAACAGTAACCCAACGTTGGGTCAACTGTCATTTAAGTTGGCAAAATTGATATTTGCCAACAATACCCTATGTTGGGTCGACGAACAAATGGATTTAGGTATATTTGAAATAATTTCGTTTAAATTTATCGTAATGAAATAATTTTACAAAGCTTTAACACTACAAACTAACACCATAGATTAATTTATTTCTCGAGACTTATAGTACATATCAAACTAATACCCTTTCAATTGTGTTTTCTCATATTCCCCTGTTAGTATAGATTTACACAGGATAATTTAAAAAAATGTGTGAATTTTATAATTCTATATCTGGGACAGTTCTTTTTTTTTCAGTTGCAGTGAAGGAGTATAGAAATGAAAACAACGTTGTCAATTTACCCGTAGGGCTTTAAATACCCGTATCTGCTAACATATTTAACACAGCTGGCTTATAGTGTAATGGATTCACGTGGTTTCGACAAATGTACGATTAAACAAAGATATCAGTTTTACATAAATTATAACGAAAGTCATTCTATACCATGGATTCATTTAATGAATCCTAATCATTAGTGGGCAAGGATATGGAAAAACAACGCTAAGTATTTGATTACTTCGTTAAAATCAATTTGGTTTAAAATCATGCATTTTTCTTTGTCTCCAACTCAGGAGAATAATAGCGTAATATGCTAGACTGCCCAAACATTGTTATTTTTTACTGTTAGATATAAGTTTACAAAATATTTAGTGGGCGAAATGGAGATGTACGTAAACAAAAAACTTTCCTATTTTCCTAATAACGTTAGTACTCAATATTAACAAAAATAAAAAAAAAGAAAAACGTTTTCGAGACATACTTTTCTTAAGCAATTCGTGCTAAAAAAGTAAAGAAATAATGTTGTTTATGCATGACTAAAAAGAAAAGCATGAGGCGCTCTCTCATATAAAGTCATTTATAAAATCATGAATTGTAGCGCCTCATGATTTTTCTCTTTAGTCATGCATAAACATTTTTTTTTTTTTTTAATTTTAAGTACGAGTTGTTTAAGAAAAGTATGTCTTTAAAAAGGATTTTTCAATTATTTTTTTGGAGTTATTCCGGTGTTCGGATACTTTTTGTCAAGCTAATGTTTTGTGACCCAAATCCTAAAGTGTTTTGGAACCAGTCAAACGCAATATCGTTTGCAGGCTACTATTTATGTTAGGATAAAGAAGTCCATATTAATAAATATATTAAAATATGCTTTCAAAATATATAAATATAGGCTCTATAGAAATATGACAGTAACAATGGAATATTGCATTGTTACCAGACTTTGTCGCTGTGCATTATTATTATTATTATTATTGTACGACGTCGGGAAATGAGTTAAATAAACGTTGCAAGATTTGACGACACGATGAACCATTGTGAATTATAGAAAAGTATGCAAAAATGAATTAGGGGTGCAGCGTTGGACTACGAACCAAGCGACCCTGGTTCGAATCCTTTCCAGATCAGTTTCTTCTTCTATTTTTTTTCTTAAAAACATTAATTTTTCTAGTTAATAAAGGCTCCCTTATGCTTGTTCTTGTATTTCAACATTTTTCGTGCTTGTTTTCGTATTTCAATATTTTTAATGGTCATTAAACTTTTAGTTTGTTGGGTCAATGTTGCGAATGCGTTGATTGAACAGAAGGAACGTCCAGCGGCCAAACAAAGTGTACCACAATAATGCTGCCACACCGCGGCGCAACCGCCTGGGCAACGACCAGCCATCATTGGTCCAACCTACATTGCTACTAGGTTACTGAATTAGTTTCGTTTGTGTCTCTCTATCTTTATCTGTGTATGTGGTATATCATACTAAATGCAATATCTCATCACGCTTAAACTTTTGAAAATTTCAGCATTCAATTAAATTTTGGAGTGGGTTTGTCTGTGACAACAATGCTCGAGATATTTTCAGTGTGTTTTTGTTTTTGTTTTTGTGTACTAGTAACAAGACTAGTTCTTACACACACACTGTTGACAATTTTTCGATGTTGAATACATCGTTTTCAGTGCTCCATTCTAACGTCATTGTTAGTCTTGACGAATGTTCAGTGTTGCTTTGGGGTAACCTTTTAGTTTGGGAACGTTGAAGAGTTGTCTGATTGCTTATTGACCTATCCAATTACGAATTGAGTTATTTAACTAACTAACTCTATGGCTTAAGAAACTTGCAAGTTCATCGCCGCAGAAACAAACGTTCGCCATTGGATTCTATCTTGGGCAACATCAAGCCAGTTTTCATCACGTACACCTACTTCTCGATGATCCTTTCTAATATTTTCCTCGCAACGAAGTCTCGACCTTCCCAACGGTCTCTTTCCATCCGGCTTTCCAACCAAAATAGAATATAATTTTCGTTTCAATCCCATCCGAGCCGCATGGCCTGCCCATCCTAGTTATCGCGATTTCATTATTGTTATAACATGTGGTGAATCGTACAGTTTGTGGAGTTCTTTATTTATGCAGTCTCCTCCATTCTCCGGTCATCTCGTCCTGTTTCGGCTTGCATATCTTTCTGAAAACCTTATTTTCAAACACTCGTAAATTTATTATGTTCGTCTCCTAGGGTCGTATCCAACTTTCGCAACCGTAAAATATTACCGGCAGAATAACCGTTCTGTATATTTTCAATTTCAATTTCCTTGAGGCAAATGCAGAGGTGGTACGTTGCTAGCCGACTCCTTCGCACGTCCTATCCTACCCCGGCCTGAATAGAACCATAGATGTCTGAAAGTTATTAATAAATTAAAATTAAAATAGTTTATGATTTAGTAGATGCTAATCTGATTGAATAACTAAAAGCAAACTATTTTCAGCAGAAAACTTATTTTAACTTTTCCTGGACAAAAGAGAGATAATTTAAGGAGGTGACGTTTCTGTGATTCCTTATACAAACAATCACTTTTCTGTGACTTCCTAAAGCAACTCATTCATTTCAGTAAAAGGTTATCTTAAATCCTTCCAAAGTCATCTCATAAACTTTATCCTTATATTACATACACATTCTGTAGTATATACCGTGAACGAGGCTCGACTTCGACTTCGACTTCGACTTCATCCCATTGAACGATTTTTTCAATTCGTTCGTTCGTATTCTTAGTCAAATAATCTTAAATTTACTTAATGAGATTTTGTTAGCGGAGAATTCATGGTAGGTAGATGATAACACAACCATCACATTGAAAACTAATTAGCTGTTGTTTTTTTTATTGGAGGAAATGCAGGGAAATGCGCAGGAAAAGGTTTGTCGCCTCTTTAATTAATTATTGTACTTCCCACTGAAGGTTAATCAAGGTGAAAGTTATTTCAGTGACGCAGCTAGTACATAGCTATTTCAGTACGTACACTGGTAAAGGAAGAAATAGAAAAGGTTTAGCTTGCAATAACAAAGATCAAACTTTGGTTAGGTTATATTTATTTATCACCTGGGAAAAGTACTCTTAAGATGTAGTAGGTATGTGGGGCCACTTTCTTACTCGGCGATATTTCGCAAGCACTTTTGAAACATAATGATTTTCTATTTTCAAATATCTTCCTTTCGGTAATTCTCAGATATAATTATGAACTTAAATGACTCCAAATCATGAGGCTGACTTTATGACTATTAATTTTGTAATTTTATTTCTGCTGGAGTCACACTTCCACCTGGAGTAGGGATTATTATTCATTGGTAGTGGTATGGGGCGTCTTTTTCTCAATTTTAATCAGTTCTTTACGCCTGCCTGCCTTATTTAGCTGTTACGGGGTGTTTGGAATCGTGGTGGTTCCCCCGAGCCAATCCATAGATTCATTTCTCTCCAGATTTATTCCTGTAATTGGTGATTACCAGGAGCTAAACACGGTGTTCCTATTTACCAAACTGCTTGTAATATTGTAGGTTCTTGCTGCAGCAATGTATAATTATCTCTTTTATAATGGAAATACCAGGCCGACCCAGAGTAAAAAAACAATCATAGAGTAGGGGTGGGAGACTGAACGGAGGGTGACTGAGCGTAAGGTCTGTCTCCCACCCCTATGCTACTCTAACTTTATTAATTATCGTGAAAACTCAATATTCAAGAATTCGCTCTCCGGTATTCAGTACATCCTTCGTTGAAAACTTGCTCGACCTGTATGACTAACGGAAGCTCTGTTACTTTGCTGATCCACTGAATCAACTTTTACCGCGGATTGATATTTCTACAGAAATTATTCATATCCCTGTTTGACAACAATGGTAACCGTGTGTTTATCATTGTAATTGTACGTTTGTGGATGTTCCAGATGTAAGAACTGAACACCAAGTAATGATAATATTTACATTAAAATTATCTTCTATTGCTCCATGTAAGTCTCAAAAGACGCTTCTAAGTCGATTCTTATATCGTATAATAAGAAACTCAACTCCTTCTTCTGTGGACCTTCAAAAGTAAGAAAAACAAATGCTAATTAAATGATACTCAATCCTGAACTTATTACTCTTCACGCATGCTATCTGTTACATGTGCCTTGTATTTTTCAGTGTCATTTCATAAAGAAAAAGTTTTGCTAGTTCTCCTCTCCTTCTACAAAACTTCCAATATATTGCCATGTGTCCTCTCCTGCCATCTTGTTTACAAATCGAAAATCTGTAGAAGCTGATAGTAGCACTATAAAACTGAAGTAGTTATTCAGATATATTATCGTAATTGTGCTCCAATAATTTCCGTAAACCGAGCTACTTGAATGCCCTATGTCACAATAACTTTATCAAGTGTTCTTTCTTTTTATAAATGCATTGTTTCCTGTCATACCAGGGAAATGCCGGGATGATATCTACAAACTAGACCTTCCAATATCATCTCCCCAACCCTGTAACGGCCTAAGCCTGAGATGCCTAAAGGCCTTAAATAAATTCAAATTCAAATTGATGGATCGTGTTTTCTATTATTAAAGGTGTTACAGGAAAATTGTTATTTTTTTTTTAAGTTGGGTTGGAATGCTAATTATAATGCAGAAGAAATAAAAAAATAAAAAAATCTTAGGAGGAATGTCAAAGAAAACGATGGCCCAAATCTACTTATTAGTAACATTTTATTACTTTATAATGAGAAAAAATATGAGCACCTGCCAATTCTTGTTCTAATACGGAAGAAATAGGGCTGTCCAAGTAGCCCTGAATCAGGGATTCGGCCCGGATTTTCAATTTGGGCAATGTAAAGCCGACATTGGAGGATTTGGCAGAGTTTAAATTTTGCACGGTTTTCATAGATTTTTTAGCAGTAAAAATTTTTAAGTTGAGGCAGCATATTCGAGAATTTTGGGGGTGACACCCCACCATTGGTTTTTCTCTGGTTCTTGGGTGGGGGTTCTCGGTTCGATCCCAGCTCATGCCATACGGTGTGAGTTTTCCCAGGTTTCTCCCGTTTCATCCAAGTTTCTTCCTTCACCAATTGTCCCATCATCATCCATATGGCCTGAGCCAAAGTTGACTAAAGGACTGAAATGAAATTCAAATTCAAACCTCATCATTGGGTGCATACCTCCCCCTTTGAATTGGGGTTAATTAAACACCCCACAAACATACGTTTTCCTTTCTTCGTTCAACACTGTGCAGTATTTACATTAGAAAAATTAACTTAGTTCTGTTGGTATAATATTCCTTTATTTTTTAATTGTCTGAAGATAAAAGGCCAATGAGCTCGTTTAAAAAAATGGGCTGTAAAGGGGTCCAAGTAGTCCCTGTCTGCAGTACATGATGACATTCACAAGCGAAAGGACAAAGTTGTCTTAAGATGCGTATAATCTTTTTTTTTTATCTCGATTACTTACTTCTAAAATAATTGGAAATAATTAGTATACTCAAAAGAAAAGCGCTTACAATTATCTTGCTTGCTAAAGAAAGTATTTTTAGTAAAGTGAATAGATGCAAGGTTTCTGTAATAACATGTTACTTCAAAAATTCTATAATGTAAAAATTTAAGAATTTCTATTAACTGAGTGAGTATAATACTGTTCCTGTATATAATTTGCACACGTAAAATGTGTAATTTATCATTTCTGTGCATTTTAAATGTACGAAGATGTGAACAAAAGAGCTTTTACAACTTAGATTGCATTAATAAGAGTTTCTGGTTGGCAGAAGCGGAGATAAAACACAGGTCGTCTTGTTTTTAAAAACTGACAAGTAACACTATTTCAAGTGGACACTCAGATCTAGAAGAGATATACATATTTAAAATCAGCATTAAAAAAAGCTGAGTTTGTGTGTAAAATATTAGGTGCTAGTGGGTGAAGAGAAATTGGCAAGAAAAGTTTTGAATAACATTTGTTTTTGGTACGCTACTTAGGAATATCTGGAGCTAGTTTACACGCAATACCGCGCACTACAATGACAGACAGTCAAATGACATTGATAGCTGCACGTCGCTATACTCATAGTCATCATAGACCCACACTGGTATAAGTATAGAATTGGGTAGAATCCGTAGAATGGCACACGAATACTATCAAGTAAACATCCTGATGGGGCAGAAAAAAGTTATCATTTTTTCCCTACGTCATGATTAGGATGTCAAAATATGTGTGCATGTAAATTTTGACAACTCGAGCGCAATCGATTTGGAAGATATTGGTGATACAATAGTCAGATTCTTGTGTGTGGAGAGTTATATAAAAGTGCTGAAATACCATTATACTGTTAAACTGCTGAAAGAAATCGAAAGCAAATACATAGTAATGGATACTGCAGTGGAAGGCTCTACCTTGTGGAGGGTATATTCTTTATGGCCGCCATCTTGAAGTTCGCCATATTGAACCTCGATTGATTTTCATACATGGCAACGGGGTCGTGTAATATGTCATTTTGGGCTAGAATTTTACGAGAAATACGTTTTTGAAGTCAGTTTTGCCGTAATATTGTGAGAGACAATGGAATGTGACGGGGAATGTGTCACGCTACATGTGTGGCTCAATATGCATGCATAGTGGGGGCATAAATATCCCAAAGACTGGCTATTCAAATATTTACACCAGCAGGACTTGCGGATACTCGGCAAACGTGTCGAGTATACACAAGTATCCCAAACGTACATGCTGATAAAATAAAGAAGTCAATAAAAACATTACGGATTCAACGGATTCTAATCAATACATATGTGATGGACATCAGTGACCCTAAATACAGGTAGATGATCGAGTCCCCTTGCCACTCGCGAACTACATGTTGAGTTGTATGCCTAGCTAGCGATCCTATTCATAAGCAACTTCTATTCTTGCTGACAGTATCCTCCCACCCATCCACTGGAAATCTGACAAATACTATGATAGACCTACATTTTGACGTGTAAAAAGTTCACTTCTGGTTAATAAAAGATCGGTAAATACAGCATCTGCATAAGAATTAATGGAACGAACTTTAAACTTAATGTTGCAGCAAAGTAATTAGCTACTTTAAAATAAGTTTTCATGCTTCTTTCTAGTTAAGGAAGTCAGACGTGTGGCAGAGTTTCTTTGAGAAGAGAGGTTACTGAAATCAGTAAACTTTATGAAAATCTAGTCCTGTAAATTAACATGTTTCGTAACAGAATAATTTCCTTGTTTGTAATTCAAATTAAAGCGTGAGAAATGCAAGCAATGAAGGCATCTTCTTTAGCAGGAAATATTCGAAAAAAAAAAGCCAACCGCAAAGTGAGGTCTGAGAAACAGTGAAGGTAAGTTCTCACTCTTTCCTTATAGAAATAAACAAAACAAGAAATACATTATGTTATGAAATTAAGGTACTTCTTGTCTTAGAACAATGTAACGAACAATAGAAAAGATAAAACGAAATAAACTTATCCCATATTGAAGAAAATGTCGTGTAAGAAGATGGATCAATTATATTAAAACTAACAGTGTTTAAATACGTAAATATGTCTTGTACGGTACTTCCTCTAAGTTCTTAGAAACTCTCTCATGCATAACTATTCTGACAAAGTATAATTTTATGTAATTTGTAGGCTTTTCCTTATTGCTTATAACTCTGAACAGACGTGAAGTTCCTAATATGCTAAACTGGGATGTAGCCTAGATTGCCCTCTGAAGAGGAGCCATGAAAAATCTGAAAAGAAAAAACGGAAAAGTAAGTTTAATACTTTACACCAGTTATTAGAAACTCTTCGTTATTTGATATCGGAACAATTTTGTACTTTCGGCGGAAATAGTGAGAGCCAAAGGGGAGGGAAATGTAACAAGTAGCGCAGCTTGGTGTGTGCCATAGTATTTCCTTTCCATCCTACCGACAAATAAGTTACTTATGACGTAACAGAGCACCGAGTTGGAAATTTTTTTTTTTCAACTCTTAAAAACAAAGTACTTATTTTACAATCTTTCTTAGACTCTGTTCATTTTGTGCTCCAGAAGTCTCAGTACTGTGAACAAGAAATGTGGTACACTTTTCACATCTTTACAAACTTGAGCTCTGGACGTTTTAGCATTTCATTTTTATTTTATTTATATTTTTTTTTTGTCCTACAGTTAATATAGATATAACCGACATCTCTTCAGCTCGTCAATCATATAATCCCCCCGATATAGAAACTTCGGGATGTGATTATTCACTTCAAAACAAGAATATAGTTCCTTTAACGCAATTTCTAAATATGCCTAGTTCCGGAGCTACATGCACTCAAAGTTAAAGCGGAATCATTAGAAATGACGTCATATCTCTAAACGTAATGATGTAAACCGTGTCGGATTAGCAAATCATATTCGAATTAATACCGAACGGATCTATAAGTGACGACTCTGAACTATAAGCCACTTGCAGGACAGGACAAATAAGAAGAATTGGAGAATGAACTGAAGAGAATTAAGTGGAATATCATAGGACTATCAGAAGTGTGGAGGAAGAATGAAGAACAGTTGGAACTACCGTCAGGGCACACGTACTACTTCAAAAGAACAGAAAATGGAAAACCGACAGGCGTTGGCTTTATAATTAATAAAGACCTGAAGTCACGGGTCACAAAAATTGAAGAAATTTCAGATAGAATCGCACAAGTAATAATAAAGATAAACAAGAGGTACGGTATATAAGTTATACAAGTCTCCAACAACGTCACATCCGGAGGAGGAAGTCCAAGAGTTATACGAGGAGATGCAGAAGATTTTTGATAGTTGCAAATCATATTACAAAATTGAAGTAGGAGACTTAAATCCGAAAGTAGGAACTAAGCAGAGCAGTGACACGAAAGTTGGAAACTTTGGATTTGGCAAAAAAAAGACAAGAGAGAAGAGAAGTTAGTAGATTCTCAGAAGCCAACAGACTGTTCATTTCCAATTTCAAGCAGCCGCCCCAGAGGAAGTGAACACGGAAAGGCCCAAATAGGACTAAAAACTAAATAAACTACATTTTATCGAATACCAGGTAACAGGGAAATTCTGCAAGACGTGTCCGTTCTGTACAGTTTCAAAATCTTGAGTGATCATAGAATGGTAAGATGAAAGCTAAAATTAAACACTAGATCTGAGAGGAAGAATCTCATAAGAAAACCTCCAGTTTTAGAGCAGGACAATCTAGGGAAACTGACAGACATTCGAGATAGAACTAAGCAACAGATTCACCGCCTTGGAAGAGTTAGAAGATAAAAAAGACATCAGAAATAAAATACTGACCGAGATAATAAGACATACAGCCAAGGAAATAGTAGGCATCAAAAAGAAAAGAGAGAGCAAAATCTCAGAAGAAACTAATCTCTTCATGAAGAAAAGAAGGTAAATGAAAGAAGAGGAAAATTACATAAAGAGGGTTGAGTACATGGAATTAATAAAGCCATAAGGAAGAAAATAAGAAAGGATGTAAGAAGATACAACGAGCATCTTGTTATAAATACAATCGAGGGAAACAACAGCCTGAAGAAAACCAAGCAGCAGTTCATGATAGAGAAAAAGCAAATAATTGCGGTTAAGAGACCAGACGGAACCGTAACGCGAAATAAGGAAAAAATATCTGAAAAATTCTACAGAGAATTCTACTACTTCGAAGAAGAACTGGGAAATGAACAATCAGAAGAAAATGAAATAGATATCCCAGACGTAATAAAAGAAGAAACGGATAAAGTACTTCGAGGGATCAAAAACGGAAAATCGCCAGAAGAAGATGGACTCACAGCAGAGATGTTTAAGTGGGGAGATGAAAAGATGAAATAGGAACTTGCCAAATTATTTATTCTCGATGTGCCTGAGAAACAGAAAATTACCGTCAACTTGTAATAATGTTGTTATCATTTTGTTGCTCAAGAAAGGGGACAGAGAACGAGTCGAAAACTACAGACCAATCAGTTTACTGTCAGTTCTATACAAGATGTTCACCAAAGTTACTTTGAATCGTATTGAACGAGACTTAGATTTTAACCAGGGAAGGGAACAAGCCGGATTTCGTCGTGGATTTAGCATAATGGACCACATACAAACACTGAATGAAGTTAAGGAAATTACTAATGAGTATGAACTTCCACTGTGTCTGGGATTCATAGATTTTGAAAACGCTTTCGATTCGGTCTCCTTGGCAGCAGTACTTGAATCACTTGAACATCAAGGCATCGAAAGTGCATACATCAAGTTACTGCGAAACTTTTATTCGACTGACACATCTCTCATTAGACTACATCAAGAAAGTGAAAAATTTAAAGTTGGAAAAGGGGTAAGGCAAGGAGATTCAATTTCTTCAAAATTGTTTTCAGCTTTCCTGGAGAGAGTGTTCCAAAATTTCAACTGGGATGAAGTTGGAATTAAAATCAATGGCGAATATCTTCATAATCTACGATTCGCTGATGATATAGTCCTGTTTGCTTCAAGTGCAGAAGAACTACAAACCAGAATGGAAGAACTGAATAATGAGAGTTCGAAAATAGGCCTTAAAATGAAACAAAAGTAATGTACAATCAACATACTGGAAAGGAGGAAATAAAGATTAGCAGAGAGACAATATGCATAGTTGATGAGTATGTTTACCTGGGCTAGCTCAAAACTTCGAATGTCAAGTTGACGGATGAAATAAATAGAAGATGTAAAATGGTGTGGAGTTCGTTTGGAAGACTACACTTTATTTTCAGAAGCATATTACCAATGTGTCGAAAGCGTAAAGTTTATAATCAATGTGTCTTATCTGTGATGATGTACGGCGTGAAACTTGGATATTGAATTTGCACACAACTGAAGGATTAAGAGTCACACAAAGAGCAATGGAGTGATGCATGCTACGAATTACTAGGAGGGGCATGAAGGAAAATGAATGGATTCGCATACAAACAATGGTAAAGGATGTAATCAAGACTGCGAAGAAGATGAAGTGGAGATGGGCCGGTCACATAGCTAGACGAACAGATGGAAGGTGGACGACAAATATACTACATTGGAAACCTAGAGAAAAGAAACGACCGAGACAACGTCCAAATGCAAGATGGGTAGTTAAAATCAAGCGTTCTTCAGGAGCTACATGGATGAGGATAGCAGCAGACAGAGATATGTGGCAAGAAAAGGGCCTTCATCCAGCAGTGGGAAGAAAATGGCTGATTAAGCTATGTTTATGATTGGCGAATGCAGCTTAAGATTGATTTCTATGCTTATCCTATTCAACTATTGAATTCCTTGATAAAAAAGAAATCTTACCTTGCGAAACCTGTCTATGCGGCACACCCTCAGTCATTGCCTATATACACGTATCGGGCACAACTTAAACTGTAATTTGCTAAGGTGACACCGCTTAAGTCATTATGTGTCGAAATATGACGTCATTTGTGATTATGCCTCTGCAAGTTTGAGCCCTTTAGCTCCGATAAGATAAGAAAAATAAGATAAAATTATTGTATGGTGATAAGAGCACATGTAGCTCCAAAACTACGCATTTAATAACCACCTCCTGAAGTTTGGGCAATTATTACAACGACCCTGTATATTTTAGGCGCTTAGAATCAAAGTGAGTCATCTCTATTTTTGGTGATTTTGAGATATTCACTCATTCCTATGAAACTTTGTGCGCTTCATTCGATTCAGGAACTGTTTGGTTTTAGATGTACAAAACATGTCAAAAATCACATTTAAATACGCCGTTTGGAATCAAAACCTGGGCAACTCCTCCAAAAGCCACTGAGATAGCAGGATTTCTCTATGTTCCCTTCATACACTGGAAATCAACATGATAACATTTTTAATACTTGAACCATCGAAGAATTTTCACAAAAAAAAAAAAAAAAAAAAGGAAACAAATTGAACTTGAAACGCAGAAAGGAATACAATTCGTGAGGTGAGTTCTCTAAGATCTTTCTTGCTGTATGTAACATACCAGCAAATATTTGGATTTTATAAAATAAAGTATTGTTTGATAATTAAATGCAATCACGTTAAATAAATGTTTGTTGTATATGTGCAATGCTCTTGTTTTTCTTTTACTGTTTCAGGTACCCTAAGAATATACTGCCTCGAGTACTAATTAGTAAGGATTGTCTATTAAATAATATGAGTTAATTTATTTATTTTTTTAAAATTTATGTGAATAAGCATTAGGGGTGTTCAAATATTACATCAGCACATTTTAAGTTACTTAGACCCCTTTATAAGCAACATGAAGTAGGTGTCAAATCCCAAATACAGGGATACACAGCAAAAAATAAGCAAAGCTTGAACCTACTTCTCCGGGTGCTAATGTAATACTTGAACGACACCTTAGATTAAATTTATGAAATCAGTCTACTTTTGAAACTCACAGAACGTCCTTTTTTTTTACGTTCAACAGAATATCAAGTTTGAAAAACTTGAAGCAAGTGACTGACAACCTTGTCGCAAGCTATGTGGGCTCGGACTAAAATAATAAAAATATTTTGCGCGAATTAAGGTAATTACTAGTGTAAGCCTACACAAAAGTCACACTACCTCCGTTCAATATACAGAGTTTGAAACAAAGAAGTCATCGAAGTAATTCTGATTGCAAGGGAAGCATATTTCAATTCAGCTCAATGTTCCATTATCAGTGATAAAGTGACCATATTTGTTTCACTAATTCCGGGGAGAATCGGGATTAATTCTACCATTATTTCCATCAGTTTTCATATGAGTGTATTTGCACTGTTGTTGTAGTACAATAAGATAATTAAATAGAAAGATAACATATGTGGGGCTTAAAAGCAAAACTGCAGTCTCCACTTTTGGGGAGAGGAAACAGAGATTTTGATGGTATTGTATACTTTAAAGTGTCTAATTTAAGATCAGTGATTCCGCTGTCATCTCCCCAAATCCTCGAATATGAATTATAATGTTATATATGACATTTAGGCATCTAAGGCTCAGGCCGGGATAGGGGAAGGAAAAGGATTAGGGAAGGTGTCAGCAAGGCCCTATTTTGAAGATGCCTGGTGTGACTGAGGAAAAAGCCAGGAAAAAACTGTCAGGATGGTCGGCCGCTGGGATAGAAGTCACGACCTCCCGAATGCTACGTCAACGCTCTATTACTGAGCTACGGCGTCTCGCTTACAAATCCTCGAGAGCACCCCCGACTATAATTTCTTATTGTCAAAAACGAAAGAAACCGTGAAAAACTCCGCTTATAACGTCCCAACTTTGCACCACACCAAACTGAAATCCTGGCGGAATCCCTCTGGATATTAGTATTCCAAATTCATTTATTTACACTTGGAAAATGAGCTGAATGTACCTCAGAACTCTGAGACATGGAATTTAACGAATATGATGATTGTTTTTCAAAATTTAAGCGCTTTAGACTACAGCCTACTCGAAAGTCGACAGTAACACACGCATTAAATTTGCCATGTGCGTTTGTTTCTTGCATATTTCTATATATTGTTGTCGAAAATATTTCTTTATTCAACAAACTCCCAATACAGTTAACCGCCCACGTGGTCCAGGTGGTAACGTTGAAGACTTCGGATCGGCAATGGATAGGTACGTACGTATAGGTTCCGAACCGCGCGCCCGACCATCCTTACTGGTTTTCCAGGGTTTCCTTAATTTTCACCAGGCGAATGGCGGGATGGTATCTGAATAGGTCATGTCATTACCTTCCTCTTCCCTATCTCGGTCTGAACCAAAGATGTCTGAAAGCCATAAATTATTATAAATTGAAATTCCCAATACAAATTAGATGCTATATTATACAGCATGTTAACAACAACAATAACAAAGTGAAGAATATGGC
This sequence comes from Lepisma saccharinum, assembly GCA_022664845.1. Classification (NCBI taxonomy): domain Eukaryota; kingdom Metazoa; phylum Arthropoda; class Insecta; order Zygentoma; family Lepismatidae; genus Lepisma; species Lepisma saccharinum. The sequence continues at coordinate 47,798 of JAGDQP010001071.1, forward strand.
AAGAAATTGGCCCTAGGATATTCATAGTACCGTACTATTTGCCTGCTATGAGCAAAGGAAACTGTGGAAAACCTCAATCAGAGATTCCGCCAGGAGTTTCAATTTGGATGTGTAAAGTCAAAATTGGGAGGGTGTCAGTGGAGGTTTGCAAGGTTGCAATGGATTTTGACCGCAAAATTTTGAAATTAGGGTTTTTGTTGAGAATTCGGAGGGCATCTCCTCAGGAAGGGTCTGGCGAAATCATGATGAGTGACCGCTGGTGAGAACCCACGATTTTCCGAATGTTAATTCAAAACTCAACCAGTAAACAAGAAATTATTTATTAATATAATTATAATTTTCTGTAAGTACTACAACTTTAGTTAATTTTCCTCATATACGGGAGAATAAGAAAATTTTATACATTCTTATGTTTTTTGGTGCTCTGGCAACTCTTCATATCGAGGTAGTTTACTGCAAATATTTTTTCGTTGGAGGATCTAAGTTCATCCATCTACAACCTGTTCCGCTACAATCGCCCTGAAAATTGGAAATGGAAATTCGCTAAAAGGAAGCTGACAATGACAATAAAAATCTTTTTATGTTGATAATGTGTCTTAAAGTTAACTAACTTTACAAAGTTATGTGCAAAAGTTTTACATAAAAATAAAATGCTTTATACCTTATAACATTAAAAGTAGGATAAGTTACTTTTTAAATTGTGCCTTGCTTATTTAATGATATAGTTTTATTTTTTTTATGGCAACACTAATACACCATCTAGCCTTTAATAATTTATGAAAAGTGTTTAAAAGTTAGACATTGTTAGAAGGCTCTCTAAAATTAACAAATTCTTAATAGTAAAAACAGGAAAATCCAAATCTTAGAAGCAAAACCAGCAATCTCCAAACAAAAACCACCCCGTAACTATTTAAAACTTGAAGGTAAAGTCCTAATTCTTTGTATATATACTAGTTTTATACTTAGGAACCACAGGACAAAAAAAAGCACCCATATACTATGATATTTACTACCTTTAATTTTCTTTTGGCTCTCCTGTAAAATTTGCTGGAGTGGAGATTGCAGCTTTGGCTTTTAAGCCCCACATATATTTCATTTTTTTATGTTTTCGATCAAAAGATAACTAACTACCTCTACAATATCATGCATCGCTTACGGGTGCCTTTGTTATTCTGAAGTTCCTGCTGTGGGGGCACCTCTTCCTAAATATAGGCCTAAGTATTTTCCGAGAATGTGTCTTTTGACCACATCTGATTCTGAATGCGCTGGAAGTTTCTTACAGAAAAACATTCACCGGATAATCCAAGATTTGTTTTAACTGTCAACACATCCTACTTTTAACAGGGATTTCGCGTCAGACCTTTACATTCAGACATAAAATTACCTGTTCTACGCATCCGTTACTGCCGGGCATACCACAAGCTCGATTGGTGTAAGGTATATGGGATTTTCGAAAGCAAATATCTCCAACCATTTGCTAATGTGATTTGAGAAAAAAGAAATAAAATAAGTAAATTTCAAGAATTTAGGAAAACGGTAGACAATGCAAAATTAGGAACCCCCCCCCCCCTGAAAAGAATCAGACTGAGCCAAAGTAGCCTAAAGACCTTAAAACTAAATTAAATTCTCTAAAAACAAGTACATCTGGTAGTCCTAGACAGAAGTCGTTTTGGAATGTTTCTTTCTAAATAAAACATTTTTTTTAAGGTTATTTATTTTACAAACCGTGGAGAAAAATAGACAGGGAAAATACCTTATTCCGAGGAAGCTCCCCCGAAACCGGGGTGAATGGTCACCCTAATCAATTTATCACAATTATTAAAGAAATATATTTTAGTATTAACCGTCTACACATCTACAAGCTTCTGTGATATTTTTTTCTAGGCGCAACATTAACACTGTTACGAACTGTGGCCGCAACCTACGAACTACTTACTGTTAACAAGGCCAAACAAATTTGTTGCAATTATATTCAACCACAAACACTGGCACCTTTATACATCACCAACAGTTGTATAAAAATTATGATGTCAGATTATATTTCTTTATGCCTGGTGCACAATGTTACCAGCTGGGTTACCTAACACAGAACAAAACATTATTTTTTTTAAATAAAATATATAAAGTGAATCAACTATTTATTTTTCTCTCTTCTCACAGTGGTTACAGTAAAAAAAGAAAATGCATGATTCATAATCGTTAACATGTAAAGAGACATTGTAGTGACAAAGACTTGCTATTCTCACTCGGTAAACAGAGGCGGAAGAGTTGTTATAGCTCTCAATGTATTCTCTTTTTATTTTTTTATTTTTTTTTTACGTTGCTCAGATACCTTGAACTTGACGAGAAGATGTTTTGATGGAAGTGTGTGTGTGTTTTTTTTTTCATTATTATTATTTTAATGAATATCATTGAATTTCACAAGAACATTTCAGAGTCAGGCATTGTGACGGGGAGAAAGTTACTTTGTTAACCAGCGTCCTTGCACCGTTGTCTGTTATTTCTTCTTCTTTTTCTTCTTTTCAATATTACACCCTTCCGGACCTATATAACAAAGCTGTTGTGAAATTTTCATTGTTAGAACATTATTATCACTCGTCAGAAGCACACGCGCTCCTAAGCACATCTTTCAACATGGTAAGCTTCTTTTTTTATTTTCGTTTATCTAGACTTGGACTATTTAAGAGAAAAAGAAAGTGATTTGTTTTGTGTTTTGATGATAATTATTTCATCTCATTGTTGCGTATTTAAATATTTTTCTTTTCTACGAAAAAAAAATATTTGACTTGCAAATTCAATCGAAAGTTCTTTAACATAAAATACGTACTAATCAGTAATTTAAAGTTATGTAAAAATATTAAATTTTATGGCTTGAATTAATTTATTTTGTATTATTTAGTGTATATTTTATCTTGCAAGCTTTCGTTAATGACTGTTACGCACGACACAGAACTTTTTTTATTTGTTGAAAGATGAGTAACGGTATTAAACTTATATTGCGTAACGGAAAGATGTAATTATCGTTGTTTTGTGCCTGACAAGGTGAAAACAACATTGCATGCACCCTCAGTGTGCTCTTAAAAGCATCAATTATTTGTTTTGGGTAGTGTTGAATGTATTTTCGATTTCCATGTCGTGCGTATCAGGATTGTGTGATGGTGACGTCTCTCCCATGATGTTCCACGCAACATATTGTTCTATTATCAAACAGATTAGACTCCGTTGCGTACCAAGTGAAAACTTGTGAATTGCGTGTGTGTGTGTGCCAGTTTTTACTAACGTCATGGGGAACATAGCAAAAAGACACGAAAATGTGATTTCGTTGCAGCTAGATCGAACTTACCCTATAGTGTTAAATGTGTAATGATGAGTGCTTTTCACCCAGACCTTGTGATCTAGAAGTTACGGTCTGCTGACCACACGGACTAAGGCTACCAAAGATTTTCCTCAGTATCACAAGGCGAATGTCAGTATGGTACTTAGATAAAAGATGGCCGCTACGTTCCCTGTCGCCCGGAAGAGTGCTCTCTGGGAAATATCATCTCTGCGACCGTGTGAACGATTTAGGCTCTCTGTAAAGACCAAAAGAATACTTCACCCAAGGGCATGTTTATCACCCAATAATTCCGTTTGACAAGGTGAACCGATGTCGTTTTCACTGTGCCTTCCATTAGATGCAGATTATGTTATGTTTTGAGAACGGGATATGATATTTAAAGTGAATTCCAAACGAATCGTGTTTCCACCTAGGAATCGAAGCCACAATGTTGTACGACAACAAACGATATCATTCATTAACTGGGCCAGTGAAACCAAATAGATTACCTGTCTCCAGTGTTTCTTTCAGGAATTTTCTTTCGGGGGTGAAAAAACAAGTGGGGGGGGGGGCTCACAAAAATTTTAAATAATACATATTGATTCCTAAGTGCTAATACTATAAAACAACACTAACATTACTGAAGAACATGTCATACTTCCATGGGCGGCGATTGCCTGTCAGAAGTAGAGGGGCAAGTTAGCCTTTGAATATTTGTTATCAGTGTAATATATGTATGACCGTCTAGTGGGGTTTTCAAAAGTGAGATTGCATAAATAACAGGATATTCTTGTACACCAGTTAATAATACATGGGGATAAATTATTTAATTAAGCTAATTTTTAATTGCTGAAATGTTATTCTTACGTGGGCGTGGTTTTTTTTTTTTTTTACATATTTTGGCACACTTTATACCTAAATACACATTTTAGTGCATTTTCTCCCCGTATACATATTTCAATAATTGTTTAACAAATTAATTTCGTGTATAATGATTTAAATATATTAATTTTAAAGTAATACTGACTGAATTTAATGTTTCCCGTAATTTGTTGTATTTTCTACGTTTAAACTTCAGCATATACATTTTTTTTTAAATTTTATGTAATTTTAATATAGACAAATAAATCCTCGCCGTTGCTTTTTTGAAACTCATTAATTAAAGAGGTTCAAATTTCTGATGATAACATCGTGTGATGCAGAAAGAAGTTTTTCGCGTTATTTTTTACCGGACAATCGACATTCCTTTCTATTAGAAATTCAAAGTGCTCCACACTGTAATGCCAAGAAAAGATGCACGCTTTGTAACTGGAAGGACTTGGGTTCGATGCCTGTGTAAAATGGCTGATATTGGGTTGTATCTGGAAATCTTTAAATAAATAAAACTATATGCTTGTAAGTAGCAGTAACAATTCATTCTTGTTTCAGAATGTGTAACGTATATGGAGACAGTATAAAGCATTATTTGCAATATATTCCAAAACTACCAAATTTCAAGTACGCGCTACTTTCGTTTTTTTTCCACCCAAGAACACTTTCTCACTTACGAACTTTACTTTGTGACAGTTCTCAAATTGTATATTTATGCAACTACTGGAACTAAGCAAGCTTGAGAAGATTAATTTTGTGATATCTCATAAAAATCGATAAAATAATGACATGAACTCTTAATAAGTTGACTTTTTTTGCTAGTATGGTCAGTGGGTGACAAGTTACTCGAGAATCAGGGAGCAATTCCCCCTTTTCGTTTTACGCTTTTCAATGCACAATTTCTGTATAGTCGAATGGTCGGAAAAAGTTGGGACTTAAGCATGACTCTTTAGCTGAACTAAACATTATGTTTAATTCATGGTCATTTAAAACTTAATACTACTTTTAATTCTGATTTCATATGTTATTTTTATTTATATCAAATTAAGAATTATTACAATGGAGTCGCTGTGGTTCAAGCGGAGGAGCGTCTGATAACGAATCGGGCGACCCGGGTTCAAATCCCAACCAGGGCGCTGGAGACTTTTCTCTGTGTTAGCATGCCTGGCGCTCTGAGGTGCACTCAGCCTATCAAACTGAGTACCAGAGTGTCCTTGGTATTCCTGGACACCTTCCCAGGTAAAGGCAGTCAAATGATGGCACTGACCATCTCACCTCAGTTAGTGTGTCGTAGGTCGAGAATATGTGAAGCATTACCTCCAAATCTTCAGTGCGCCGTTCACGGGGCGTACACATCGCACACGGGTATCATTACTTGCTTTTGAACACATTGCAATAATATTATCGATTTATTAATACTTTTTTGAGTTTCGGATTGACAGACCACAAGTAAGGACATGAGAGAGCACACGTCCCCTGCTGTCTATGAATAGAACACTTCTGAGTTACGATATGCAAAGTTAGCCTGCTGTAGGCCTAGATCAGGTATATATAGTTAACCAACCACAATAGTTGAAATAGGTGAAATTTAATATTCTCCAAGTTAAACTATTTTTTTAATTTGAATTTTATTTATGGTCTTTAGAAATCTAAGTCTCAGGCCGTGTTAGAGAGACGGATGTAAGGTCATTTTCTGTGCTGTGGAAACTCAGGACTGATGAGATGAGCACAGATGAAGCTCAAGTTAGTAATAATGCGTTACTAGTGCACACTTTTAATTTCTTTTCTAGTTTAAAGTATAAAGAAACAATACTTATCGAAAAGAAAACTAGATGGACCACGAGGTTTGTGCATGGAAAGATATACAGTTGATATTCTGAATGATTATTTCAAAGCTTTTTTTTATTTATTCATTTTCAAATTAGTATTTAATTGTTTCTTGGACTTATTTTCTAAGAGTTCGTGGTTTCATAAATAACTTATTGAGCATTTCAGAGTTAAAATTGCTGTAAATTGTAAACGTTATACGTACATATAGAGTTACGAGTTTGACTCATTAACTCACTGCCCTAATTTAATTTTCGTGATTTTTCTAATCTTTTATGCATGTAGTTCCTGTAAGGACTTCCCGTATATTTCTTGTGCCTTTCATCATCATTGTCATGAGTTTACACTGTATGTATTATTATAATTATATTCTACAGAAATAAGCTTTATCAGAAGATTGCTACTTTGAATATATGTGTTTCATTGAAGAATATTAAATTATGTTTCTTCAGATGTCTATAGAAAAGAAACAGTCCAGGGAATCTACTAAGAAAAAAAATCCTAAAAACACGCAATGAAAGTTATATCTTTCGCTATTCTATGTACAGAAAGATGTGCTGAAAAACATACCAGAAGTTAAAACCTTTACAGACCGAGAACCGGCAGCCAAAAGGGCCATTTTATTATTATTATTATTATTTATCTCATACATGGTGGTCCGTACAGAAATTTTACTAGAGTGGAAAATGAAAGTTCGTGTTCTTTTCATTCTAAATCATTATTATAATTTTTCACCTAGAAAGACGGTTATAAAGTTATCACTGGTTATAATGTTCTAAATTTCAACTCTTAATAGAAAACAAATTTAGCAACAAAAAAAAACAATAGGGGTAGTGAAAAGTCTTGAAACACTGGTAAGTCGAAAATTGCTGGAGAGAAATGAGGCCAAATATCGGATTTCGTTGATGTAAAGATGGGTAAAATGGCGTCCATCTTGAGAGCTACCATCTTGGATTTAGGTCGAGAATTTTAAGTAGGCATATGAGTGAAGGTGATCACAGGATGATTTCAGCTGAGCTCTACGCACGTCATCCGCATAGAGCAAACAGAACACACGCAACCGTGCTCAAGATATTGAAGAAATTTGAAGAGAAGGGATCTGTGCGCTGCAGGAGAAGCAGTGAATGACGAAAGACAGCAACCGACGAGAACACGACAACAGCACTTGTGGCAAAGATTGTGAAGAGCCCGACATGCACTACTCGACGATTCAAGTGATACCAGCTTTAAGTCAAAGGTCCATATTAGGGTGCTGTATGCAACAACATCAACTGGACTTGCAACAACACTTAAGTGTGGACGACCCATGCAGGCGATAGCAGTTTGCACAATTGACAGTGGAGTTGTGCAATAAGGATCCAATGATCCCTTTAAGTGAGTTGTTTAGCTACGAGACCCTGTTCTATGTCCACAGCGAGAGTAATAAACAGATCCATTGTTATTGCTCTGATGTCAACCCATCATGGACAGAAAACAGTAAAACAGGTGGCGTGAGCAAGGTCATGGTGTGGTGTGATATTGGGGCACACAAATTGTGGGGCAGGTGTTCAACTTGACTGGTGAAAGATAATTGCAGATACCGCCATCAGAAAAGCCAGCGTCTTCGATTAGTTCGAGAATTTTAAATGGAAAGAGGATCATGTTCCGGGTTCACTCGTTCCCAAAAATTCAAATGTAAAGTCTTGAAGAGATAGAAAACCTGAGAGTTGGTATTTGGTTCCTTACAATATGTTATCAATGTTGCGGTCATTTAACCGTATACACAAAATAAATATTTTTTCCAGTTCTCATGGACTCTGCGTAACACATTGGATTTAACGGTGGCTTCAGCATTCTGGATCCGTTACTGGAAATGGTATAGGTCGTTGATTTCTTCATAATGCACCACATTTTCAGATGGAAATCAAAGGGCATGAATGAGATCAGGTGGACGAGGCGGGCCCTCGCCGAAATCTGACATCTATCATCCCAGATATTGGAGATCCAACCACCATCCCACGCCTACAAGATATTGGCGGGGCGCACCATCTTTCAGTAAAATCCTCTTCAAGATTCAGAAGTAAAGAGAACACATTCTTGCGAAGCATATGCAGGTATCGTTCACTAGTCAAGTTGCCATAGATAAATACCGGCCCCATAATTTGTGTGGACCAATCTGACACCTTGCTCCGTCACCTGTTTTACTGTCTTTTGTCCATCATGGGCTGGTATGAGATTAATAGCGACGCTTCTGTTTACTGTTCTCACCGTGAACATAAAACAGGGCTTTATAGCTAAAAACTCACGAAAAAGAAAAATTGAATCCTCATTGCACGGCTCCAGAGTCCACTGTGAAAAATATCATCGTCTGTCTGGGTTAACCTTGCATAAGTGTTGTTGCAATTGCGGTTTATACGGATGTCAGTTGTTTTCATACAACTCCCGTAACACGCACCTCTGACTAACAGCTGGTATCACCTGTAATCGTCGAGTAATGGGTGTGGAGTTGATCACGATCGTTGGCACAAGTGCTGCCATGTTTTCGTCGGTTGCTGTGCGTGGTTGTTTACTGTGTCTACTCTCGCGCGCAGATCCCGTCTCCTCAAATTTCTTCACTATCTTGAACACGTGCTGAGCTTTGTTGATGTCATTCGACTTCAGCCTCAGGGTGGTAATAGTAAAACTGCTTCCCTTTACTATCATATTTTTGTTCGAGGTTATCTTTCCCTAGCCTTTGTAGATCCCTCTACTAGCTGCAAGGCAGCAGTACTGGTTTGGGAATATTTTCGGTACCCACCACATCTGGTCGGCATTCCTCTATCTGCCACCTGGGGACTGGGGAGTCGCCTGTTGGGAAACCAGCAACTTAGACCCATTTTATTTCACAGAAAGTGAAAACGTCTTTCCCGTCATTTATTAGCCTCTAATGTACAGTCAGCGACAAAAGTATGTACCCAGTCCTAAAATGTATTTTCTAAATGCTTTTGGTATGCATATGCGTATGATTTCCTGCAACTGATAGAGAATTTGATTTTCTGTAAGTTGCAGAAAACTTCACTCAAATCGGTCTATACATTTCAGAACTATTTGGACAAGAAATCTTATGATTGTTTACAAACTTTGGATGCTGATTGTATATTTATCATGTTTCATCAAAATTCTGTCTACAAGTTTATCTTCCTACTTGTATTCATATTACTTTTGTTTTACGAGTAATGAATGATATTATGACCGAATTTTTGAGAATTTACAATTAATTTAAAAACAAAAGCGATTACAGCTATATAAGTAAAATTATTTTTATTATTGAAACAATTAATCTTGAATCAATTTAACGCGAAGTCTTCTCAGTTGTGCTATTGGAATTTTGGAAGGATCTATAAAATGTACGAAATGTGTTGAATACAAGAAAGTTCATTTAAAGTTTAGAAGTAGTCCGTAATGTCCATTTTCCTTTTAAAAGTGCGCAAATGATTTGAATTATAGGTAACAAAATGTTAAGAAAGTTAGCTACTGGGTTTTCAAGCACCATCTCTATGTCAGCTTTTTGATTGATGTCTTAAAGAAATAAGTTCCAAAGACACTGACTGCTATTCACGTATATCAGAATTACAATCCATTTAGTAAGTACGATATTTGAAGTAGCACCTTCGTTACAGAAGATACTGTAATCTTGTATGATAGCTTTGGTGTCGTAATAAATAAGCAAATAAGGATGTTCGGTGACAATTCTAGTTTTTCGCTGGTGATTGTGTCATACAGTTTGAGAAAGGATTTTAATATATCTGTGTATCAAGTTTGCCTTAGTACGGACTATATCAAAATAAATGCAATAGAAAACAAAATTATTTCTAGCTTTCTTTCGTATTCGAAGAAAAAGGTTATAAGATCACGTTTCGCAAAGGTTCCGCCAGGATTTTCAGTTTGGGGGAGCTTTAAGTCAACATTGGGAGGGTGTAAGTGTAGTTTTTTATTGTTTCCATCGATTTTTGATCGTAAAAAAAAAAAAAATCGGGGGTACTCGCGAATTTAGCGGGTAACACTCCCCCACACAGGAAGGAGTCTGGCAGAATCACTGACATCTCGTATGTTTGGTTTGCTGCCTGCCTGGCTGTCAGTTTCTAAACTTATTTAGTAATATTGATTTATAATATGCCACATAGAAAGAGTTATCTACAGTTGACATTTTGTACTGTTTGCTTAGGTCTGCGCCATCGGATCAAAATTATCATTTTAAATTATCTCCCCTACGTCCACCCCTTCAAATAAATCTTTTCATTTTAAATGTCAAGCTTAATTTATGGAATTTATAAAAAGAATGAGTTTGTTGTTCCCGAACATTAGTTGTTAACTGAAATATCCATAATTTCAATCGAGATGGCAGGCTAAAACATTTATTTATTTAATTTTTAAGTTAACAACGACAATTGAATCTAATTCGCTAGACAGATGGGGGATATTTAATTGAAATAAATTTTAGTTTCAATTTGAAAAGTGTGCTACACAATTCCATTGACGAACATTTCAAAATATTTTGCTAAAATGGACTTTTCTTGCATCAATCGTTTCTATCAACTGTATCTAAATGAAACTTAAGAAATTTATGAAAAGAAAATTCATACTAAGTAGTTGCACAAGATTTCGTTATCAGCAGCTTTTTTTTTCGATTGTTGTGAAGAGCGAGTTCCTTAATGTGAATATAAGTGATTGTGCGGTTTTGTAACATACTGTTCCCTGGTGAGAACAAATGGAACTCATTGAACATTGGCTTCATCATTTTATATATCTAACTTGCTTATCTTCATGCAATGATCAGTAAAAAACGGAAGAAGAAATTAACTAATTGAGAAAAAGCATTGTTGGTTTCTAATCAACTTTTTTAATTTCAAAAGATGAAATTTAAAAAGTTTCACTTGTAATTGTAGTAATAGTAGCAGCAGGAGAAGGAGAAAAGTTTTAGAATACATAATTATTTGAATCTTAAAAACCATAAAATGTAAGTTATAGAGGAAATCCGAATAGTGTAGACGCAGAATCGAAATATTACATTTTGAGTTTACAATACATCCCCAATACAAACTGACAAAACAGGAACCAATGAAACAGAAGAAGAGAAATAATATTTGGGATTTTAGAACACCCACGTTTGAGAATCAAAACAAAGTCCCTTAGCATTGTCTTCAAAACACAGTTTCATTTTATTACGGCTATATTAGTTCTATCATACAAAATTTACATATCGTGAGAAAAAAATTTCAGTAACGTTCCTTAAAAAATAACAGGCAACCTTACTGCACGGAAATTTCCAGTAACTTGACTGATAAAAAACAGGCATTACTCCTACGACCTACGCTACATATATATCAGTGCTTTCATAGGATTACTGCCGACAAACGCAAATACAGATTATATCCGCTGAAACAGTACGGGATATATGAAGGAACTCCCCCAAATTCTTAACAATAAGAGAAAACAGTAAAATAAGCTATGTAAATTCTGAAAAGGAAGGAATAGAGCCTGGGCTTATAGAGGTACCATCCCAGCATTTGTCTTGTGTGACCGATGGGAAACCTCAGTCAGGTTGAGCAGTACCGGGAATAGAATCTGTGTTCTCCTGATTACAAGGCAAGCAATCGTCGTTTAATGAGATCACATAATGCAAATCAAAAAACCGGATACAAAAAAAATGGTTTTAAATTACCAATCAAATGAGTAAAAGAAAACCATACGGGATTTTTCTGTACAAAATATTTGTTTTCTTTATTTGTTGGTTAACATATCGATGATTATAAAATTTTATAAAATTAATTTTTGTGACAAAATTATGGCCGTACTACAGGTAAAATCCCGTTATAACGAATTTTACAGAATAGTAATTTATCTCATTATAACGAAAATTCGTTGTAATGAACAGAGTATTGAAGAACAATAATTCGGCGGCGATTTCGAAGAACTTCGTTCTAACGGAAATTTCGTTATAATGACGTTCGTTGTAAAGGAATTTTATTTCTTGTTGACGTTCCAGATTCATATGAACTGACTATATTCTGATATCATTGGATATATTACATTACTTCAAGTCAGAATCCATTTAATGGGGGCTAGGAATCCGGGACCCAAAGTTTTCAATTGGCCATGGTGGATCGAAAAAGAACATGTTCTGAGGTAGGAAAAAGTACACAGAATTTTTATTTCGAATCATTCCTTTTAAAATAAATATAACATTCTTAAATACTGAATATCATTTATTTCAGTGATTTTACCAGATCCCCCTCTAATGGCGGTGATCACCCTTCCAAATTCACGAACATAACACCCCAACATTATTTTCTTTACAGTTAAAAATCTATTTAAAAATAAAACTAGCAAAACTCTACTTACATTCTTCCAATCTTGGCTTTGCATCGTCTAAGTTAAAAATCCTAACAGATTATCTGCATTCTTTTCTAGCAGGAAAGCAACAATAAATTTGAATAAAGACGTCTTTGATTGTTAAGTCTATTTTATCTGAATGTTTGAAGTACTATTCCTAAGTGAAGTTTATTGTTCTAGGTTCAGTCAATGGTAAAACTGGGTTCTGTAGGAATTTCTTAGATATAGATGGTAAATACCTCTTCTCTGCACTATCGTACTTATAATTAAACGTAAAACGCATCGAATTTCCCGATGTTTATGAAACTTAATTACTAAGGACCTTCTCGTCATCTCATATTTAACGACAGGGAAATCTATTTTGAGTAAAATTAGTTTATCCAATGCATATATTTTTACTTGTGACAAATATGCAATAATAAAGTTCTAAATTACGCATATAGATAATGCTTCAGTCGCTATAGTTAATCATGAGATGAAACCCAGACATAGATATTCTGATTGGGCCCAAGAGAGGGATTAGGCCATAAATATTTAATTTAAATTTTTCGCCAGGAAAATTTGTTACTAACTAACTCGCATTGTCAATTGGGTAAAAAGCATTCTAAGTTTTCGTAACCGAATTTGTGGAGAAATAAAAAAGAATTGCAGCCATCTATGAGAAGGTCATCCAAACAACCTACATCGTATTGACATAGTAAAAGTACATCCTGAAAATGTTATTTAAACACTACGATTTTATTAAATAATAATACTAATAATAATGTTCGTCTTGGCGCCTTTTAGTTGCTCTCAGATGTTTCATTAAACCGTGACTTCGTGATTGACACTATTGAACTAGGTATATTCTTCTACCTTGAAACTAAAACATCAAAACCAAGCGTGTGTAAATGAAACTCTTAATACATGACATTTGGTGCAACAGCTATTTCCTCGAATGTTTCAAGAATTTCTGACAACCTAAAACTTTTCGGTAATACACAGCAATAAACAATCGTGTTAACTCAAAACTTTTCGGTGTTCCAGGATGATCACGACTTTTAGTTTTTCCGTACAATGGATATGTTATCAACGCTGATCTAACACAATGGAAGGTGTTCATACTAGAACTATTACATTGTTGAATCATCGAAATCACACAACAAACGGTGTTGTTTTAACACAAAACGTTGTAGTCACCCTGGGACACCGAAAAGTGTTGAATTAACACAGTCTCCTTTCTTGCTGTGTACATAGAGTTAGGTTAGAGTTTAGCGGTTTCACATTTGGAGGACCACGTGAACAGAAGGTAAGAATTATAACCATCATGATCCTGATTACACTGCCCATCGCAGGTAAACAAAGATGTGCATTATAAGACAGCTAAAACCTTATCTCATTTCAAAATATGTAAGCAGACAGTTTATCTGTAGTGAACTAAAATATCTGGCATAAAGAATCAGAGCGAACAATAAGCACCTTCCATCTTCTTCCAAACCCGTTTGGTAATGTCGAATTCACTCTTTGGAGCTTGAGATTAGTAATACGTAGCCAGTAGGACAACTTATAGGCAATGCTGAAATGAAGTTACTTGTAAAGATCGAATTCTTCGGTAAGAATAGTATTTCTCATCGTCATTAATCGAGTTGGTATAGTGCGGGTTTCACATTTGGAAGATCCTGGGATCAAACCTTATCGGTCGGCCATCTTAACAGGTTCTCCAGGACTTTTTCCTCATTTGCACCAGGGTAATGCCGTAACGAACCTTCAAACTACCCCTATACGACTACATTTCACATTCCCTATGTTACGCATTCCTCAGCCAAAAAAAATGTCGACAGGCCATAAACCCAAATCAATTAAATTAACGTTCGTGAACGTTTGTTCGTATATAATATAAATAAACAATTGGAACGATAATACAGTAGTATGACAAACCATTGAAGTACCGCAAAGTGTAAAGTCGAAATATCATTAGGCCAAATAGAAAACTCAGATAATCTATTTAGCTATCTCAAGAAATAATGGCTACACCTGCAAAGTTGTCTCCTTGTCTTAAAACATTTGTGATGAGCAAATAGCTTTTGTAAATAACAAAAAGAAAGACTATGTTTTTCTCGTCTCAACTATTACTTGAAATAGTTATTAAAAGTGACGAGAGAGGGATGGCTTAAGTGATAATACTAGTGTCATCTGGTAACGTGAAAGCGAACTTCTTGTTGGAAATACCTACTTTAATTATTCATGTGATTTTATTTACATAATTTTACGGTTGAAATGACAGTAAAAGAAATTGATTTTGCTCCACTATTTTATTAAAATTGAATAATCACTAAATCTACGCCGAGACGCACATCCGTTGAAGAATTATTATAATGAGAGGAAACAATATACATGCTCTAGTAGCCTTGCTTTTCCGACATTTTAATTAAGTTATTCCATTTTTTTAACAAATTGGCGTACTCATCTTTGGTAACTTATATAAGAGCTTTGAATTTATTACGTGTTTTAAGTACTTATTACGTGTTTTAAGTACCTTTGGGATACTGATCGTACAACCTTAGCTACTGTGCCTCTATCGCGCGTGCCTACGGATGTTAGGCATATTCCACTGCACAATTCTGTTTTGCTTATGCTAGATAGTGTAGGCCTACACTAGGCAGAGATTGAACTCTCCACTGGCAGATATCGCACAAGTCCTGTCACCAGTCCTTGTGTCGATACTGGCAAGCGTTCGAGATTCACCGGATGTCCATGTACTAAGTTACTCTTGTAAGTTTTCATCTTTATCTACCCATTGAGAACATTATTTTGTAGTGAACCCGGTACATCGAGATATGTATGAACGTCGCAGGCCTCTCAGTATCCGAGCGTCTGAATTGTTGTACACTTTAAACTTTGCCGTGGGTTTTAGTCTACGTTCTTTGTGGACACTTGCTTGTATACAGCTTGATCTTCCTTTATCGAATTAAAACAAAGTGGAGACATGTAACTAAGTTCCAGTATCAATTGCGTGACTTGCAAAGTCAGTACTCGAATATTAGTTATATATTTAGTGATGGATACAAACCAGATGAATCTGTTGGATGTGTGTTTCTGATTGACGAAGAAACCCAGTATTTTAACTGTTAAGTTATATGATGCACTCGTTCAGGCTTTGGATTTTAGTCGTGCTCACAACCTTAAATGCACGTACAGGTTCGCTAAGTATCTTGTAGAGTTTAGAATTGAATTGAATTGAATTTTATTTAAATCCTTTAGGAATCTAAGGCTCAGGCCGCTGTAGAGTTTAGAGAATATATATCCTAAACATCCACTTCTGCAAGAATTGTTATGTTACATATACTGTACATCATTTGGTCTGTTGGTGGTGAGGTTGTATTGTGCTGGATACCAACCCTGTTGGTATCCATGGTAAGGAATAGGCTACCCGCGAGGTCTCAATAGCCGACAATGTTGACATCCAGCATGTTTCTTTCCAGGACATACTGATTTACTATCGCGTGCTTACTAGAAATGAATGGCAGCGGCGCTGAGATGACGTTGCTACCAATAAATTAAGATGGATTAAAGATATTGTTCCGCCAAGATCTACATAGGACACTTCGTAAATCGAAGCTTCGAAAGTGATCCGGATCCCACTGCCTCTCTTCCCCTGGATACCTCCCTATGTGTGGATAAATAATTGTCTATAATTAATATTACAGTTCGTTTAAGTTGTTAAAACTTAAAACTCTAAATTGTTTGTTCATTATATGATGTGGTTAACACCATTAAAACAAAATTCAGACATTGGGAGTGCATTTTCGTATATGACATGATCGTCAAAACCACACTGATATTTTGATTTGACTCGGTATTTTTTTCTCTCATGAAAAACTTATTCTGTGATTTTGAAAACCAGTCTGATACTCGAGAACTAATTACTTGAAAATGATTACTCCACACAAAGGCTCAGAACAATATACTGTGATTTATGTTGCAACGAATAAGCATTTAGTAGACACAATCACCACAACAAAAATAGAAAGCCATACATAAAACAAGTGAAGCTCTCATGATTAAAAACAAGTGGGTGAAATGTATTTCTATGAGTACGTTATTCTTCATGTACAGATACTTAAGAATACACGTCCTCTTACTCTGAAGTATTACTTTGTTGAAATTAAATTATTGTCTGGAAATGATGGATTCCCCTAAACGACCTACGCCAACCATGACTGAGAATACGACAGCTATAGATATACTTATTGGGTAAGCCCCACCTATCATTTTTAAATATCAATGCACGAGCATTTATTTTGCATGTTAAAAATCCGATTATCACATGTTCAAAAAGTCTAGCATTAACCAACTCCTTTAAAAATAAAACTGATAAAAATTTGGCAAAAATACAAAAATAGGTTCATAAGAGGTTTGGTTTTGTTGTTGTATGTACAACATTCGATATGTTTATATGTTAAACTGAACCGTGTATTTGCTAATACTATTAGCAGCTTCCACTCTCTCTTAACTGACATGGAATGATACAAAAGAATTGCCTCTACCGAATCATTGCCGTAATAAATGAGATATCTAAGTGTAATCAGAACATACACGTTTATTTTTGTGAGGAAAATATAATTATATTTAAGAAAATTTGATTAAGTAAGGTCGCTTTGGGATACCAAGTGTAAGCTAAGTTTATGTTTTACATCGTCTTCATATTACCAATACCTTCTTAATACCATCTAATGTTTATCGCAGTTTTCATCCTTCAATTCTTTATCTTCTCTTTCTAGGTACTACTTCCAGTATTCCTCCTCGCCCTTTCGGCAGTTTCATCTATTCACTGTGCTTCGATTGAATTGCGAGAATTGGTTCCTCCAAAGGCAGCAGCAGTCCCAGAAGAAGTTGTCGTGAGCACAGCCCACGAACCAGAGCGAAAGCCAGTGGAAATCAGCTCTAAACCATCATCCTTGAAACCACATACAGGGAAATCATTAAAAATTAAACCTGCTAAAATAGCAGCACCAATCGATACCATTATTGGAGCTCAAGGGTTTATTGGTCTAGGACAGGGGGTTGAAGCAAAAGTGTTGCCAGTCGGACGTCCTATTTCGGAAGTTATCTATTCCGGCAGTGGAGGCGTTGACGTAAGTGATGATGTTGAAGAAGTGTTTGTTCCAGTAAGAAAGGGATCTGAAGTTGTTCTTGTGAGTCTTCCTGGTATTGTTGGAGGACCACATCTTGGTCCTCAAGTTGGATTCCATGTAGCAAGAAAGCCTGTTGAGCCAACAAAGAAACCATTGAAGAAGGCAACTTCACAAGAATAAATGTACAATCTTTTTTTTTTATATTTAAAAAAAATGTTAAAATTAAGAGAGTTGGTGACAATGAGGATGTTCACGTTTTCAGAAACGCGTAAAACTATGTACATTCTCAGGTACATCACTTGGTCTTCACGACTGAGGAGGCACTTCCAATAGTACACATCCTACGTAATTACGAAAGAAAACTTTATTGGAGGTAGCAGGGTCAAAATCTCGAATGATAACATAATTAGGGAAGGAACGGCTGCGTAGCCAGGCTTGTGGTTACGCCTCTGCACCTCATGCTCTATTTTAAGAAAAACTGACGTGTTAATCCAATTTATCCTGTTTTCAAAGCTTTCAGTAATCTTCCACAGCAAAACTCCTTTGTTTATTCTATTAGACTTTAACACAAGTTCGAATAGAGCCTCCACAAATTATCTATCGGTGTTAAATACAATTACGATTAGGATAATACACTCAAAGTATAAATAGATATAAAATGCCACAGTATTCACCATAGTAGAGTCCTTTGCACCGTTATTCTCCAATGAAACAAGAAAGTAACACTGTCTTGAAATCAGTGGCGGTTCGTGCAGAAAGCAGTTGGTGATGTACCTCTTTCCTTAATTTACTAGATATTAATTAAATAAAACAATGTGTACTATATATACATATATAAATAATAACCTAAATATGAATTGAAAGCAAGCTAAACCTCATGACGCAGTCAATGAGTGCTGGGCATACTGAAAGGTCACCAAGATGCTCAGTACTGTTACATCAAAGCGTGGTAATACAGGTAACCAGATTACCTTGGAAATCCAAGTTAATGGCTAAAAACAGTGTTTAAAGGGGTGTTTTGGCAACATTTACTGGTTTTTAAGATCACGAGTCGCAACTGTTTTAAATAGGCACTAATTTAGTAGGACTTTCAGTAGATTGTTTGCACAGGAGTAATTGTTGGGTATTTCAGACATTTGTTAAATTGTTACCTGGACATGATAAGCACATCCAGAGACGTAAATCTTGTCACCAACTCTCTATGATCATTTCCAGATTCCATGTTATGTAAAAAGTGTACATATAATGATCTTATTCAATACGTTGTGTGTGTGTGTATGTGTTAGAAATGCATTTATCGCATTTCTTCGAGATGTTATATAAACATTATTGTTTTTTTGTTGTTAATAATTTCTTTTTTTTTCTGTGTTTCTTCTCTTAGTAAATTAATTAAAACTTAGATAACTCAAATCATAAATGTTGAATAAATACCAAACAAAAAAAAAGAATTTTTCTTTTCTTAAATAACCTTTACGAAGGAACCGCAGAAGATGATGTTCCACAAGCGAATAATAGATGGTGCTCTATAAGCCGATAGTTTACTAAAGATATCCATTTGAATTTACTAGGATTTCAAACAATATTTCTCTTGTTTTTTTTTTGTTTTTGTTTTTTTCGTTACAGCGTTGTACCGCAACGTATGACAACTTTCATCCGTAATAGAGATTCGAACCGAAAACCCTGTGACTTGTAAAACAAATCTTGTTGACTGAAACCAAGAAAACCGACAAGGAAACAGTTCTTTCAAAAGCAAATATCGGATTATAAAGAAAGAATACTTTTTTAGTGTTTTAAGATGATGAGTTTGCGACATCATTATTTATTCACGAGAAATGTTAAAACTTGTAGAATATCAGAGAATTCTGTGCTATAGTGGAACACAGTGTTGTGGTGTGTTTGCTGTATGAATATTTGAATGGACTGAAAGCGAAGGAAACGTTAAGGAAACTACGGAAAGTTCTTGGACAGAGCACGAATTGTATGAGCTATACAGAATATTTGCCAATTGAAATCGTTATCTCCTAGATGCGTAAAGAAATGGCGAGCAGTCTGAGTGTTCGATTAATCGATTAAGATTAATCGATCACAGCATCGTGAATATCCACCATCCTCGTACCCTGCTGTAAAATGGGAAAATGAGTACCGCATACATTGTCTCGGTAACAGTTTCTGACTTTCTGAACAGGAATTGCCTTAAAACCCCGACAGAAACTGCACGTAAATTCTCCTCTGTCTACCACATTCACCGCACATTGTCAATTTATTTCTGTCTTTCAAGTTTTCTTACTGGAAAAACTTTTCGAAATGACAACGATGTTAATAGGTGCCTACACGGCTTCTTTGCTTCACACTCCCAGGAGTTACAACGCAATGAGATCTACAACTTTCTAAAGTGATGGGAGATATATCAGTATCAATGGGAAGTATATTGATTACAGTGCTGTTGGGCGTAGAAACATCTTTTCAAAACTTGTCTATATTTTTCCAGAAACTTTCTTTAAAATCCGATAGTTGACAGTTTTTGTTTACACAGAATCATTTCATAGCAGACAGATGCAGAGACAGCATTTTCAGAGTTGTATACAATATTTTTTTAATTTGAATGCGTACGTATTTTATGCTGCGTGTAGTATATGTAATACATCGCCACTTCTTCTTCAGGACATATACACAGGGGACTAACAGCAACATCGAACCAGAATCCCACACTTTTATCTACAATAAACTGAAAAGAAAAGAATAATTTTAAAGTTAATTTTGCAAACAACCATGTCTTTTAGAGTTTTGGGTGACGTATATGTGCTTTGATTGATATTTTGCAGTAATTTATGATATTCGAGAAAGCAGTCTTGATATCAGTTCAGTTATTCTGCCAGACCCCCACCCCCAAATTCTCGAGCTCACCCCACAACTTTAGAAATTTTACCATCAAAAATCTAAAGAAATCGTGCAAAACCCCAGTTGGCACCCTCCCAATTTTAACTTGACAGCTCGAAACTGATAATTCTATCGGAATTCCTGTATCAGTTATTTTTATTCAGTCTATGGTACCAGTTCTGTCATAATCTTTTCATTCTGTGCCCGCGGTCACGGG
The DNA here is from genome assembly GCA_022664845.1 of Lepisma saccharinum. Classification (NCBI taxonomy): domain Eukaryota; kingdom Metazoa; phylum Arthropoda; class Insecta; order Zygentoma; family Lepismatidae; genus Lepisma; species Lepisma saccharinum. The sequence goes on from JAGDQP010001071.1 coordinate 68,370, forward strand.
TTCAGTTTCCACCGGAGTCCATTGAACGAGTGGTTTGGAGCTCACTTTACTAAAAATTGCAGATCCTGTTCTCCTTTAGGGACCTCGGAAGCTCACAAGCTATTTTAGGACGTTAATAACAATTGAATCATAATCTTTCATGCCACCTGGCGTCAGGTCAGCCGAACAAGGAAATTATTGTTTTTCCAATCGACACGGAGAAAAGCAAGGAGTGCTAGCTGAACATCGGATACTATGCAAGAGATTAACTCCCAGGAGCATATCTATGGCGCATAGACAAACTCGTGGATTGTCTTAACTCGGGATTAAAACTACATTTTATTAAAACGATTTGCTCCTTTCACCGAGAATATGAAGTATGACGCCACCGCTTAGTCCCGCCCAATATCCCTACTTTCTCCAATCAAAAATAATGTTGTTGAGTGACAAAAATTTAGCTAGCTGTGTGCTAACCTATCATCTGCGTTGCATTGGTCGATGCAAAATTGTCTTTTGGTTTCACTTCTTCGCTGAGCATGAGATAGCTATAAGTAAATCCTCTAATGAAACATCCTTGGGTTAAAATTAGTTATGCAAATGGCCCTTAGTTTTTATTTTTCTAGTTCATCATTGAAAAATGAGGTTGATAAGAAAGAATACATTTAGCTGAATCAGAATTAACTTTGTAAATCAGTTCCTGATTGGTTTTAATTTCTCATCTGTGATCTACGTTTATTTAAAAATAATGTTAAGGATTAATGAGCGCAATTGAGGAAAAAAAACAAACAAAGGAGCTTGTCGTAGATTTTTAAAAGCATCAAAATCGAATCGCAATTTTCCTCTTCGATAAGCACTAATACGTATAGAATACAAGAAAACGAACGCAGGTGATAAATTGTTCCGAACGATTTTAAAACCCACCCCTGTTTGTATGCAATCGCAACAACTATTGTAATTGGTTACATAATTAAATACAGGATATGTTAGTTAAGTTTATCTACTGCTACTCGGGGTTCAAAATATTCCCAGGGTCACTTTGTGGTACCAGACACAGACATGCCATATTACGGGTCTTTCTCTGGTTAAATGAGGTATTCAAAGTTTGGTGTAGAATGATTCAGTGACTTGGATTTATAAAGCGGTGCATTTGATTCCGGACAATTTATTGCCCCTTAAAAGCCTAATGATCGTATATAAAACTCTTCCGCAAAACAAAAGCTGAATGCGTTTAAGTGAGTAAATAAGTCATTTCCAACTGGGATCGAGAGAAGGTAACAATGACGTAACAGAGCGTCCATTTGGAAATGGCTAGAACAAACTAAAAAATACAAGTCATCTATGATTATTGCATATTACAAAATAAAATAGGGAAAATATATATATATATATTATAATTCTTTACATCAACAAAGCACTACATCCCGGTGTTCAATCTGTGCCGAGGTGGGGACGATTTTACGCTTGTTCATATGTTGGGATAGGGAAAATTTCCCTATAAACCGTGGCAGAGTAGGTTTTTACAGAAAGGAAGAAATCCCAACCACCCTCCCCAAGAAAATGAACATACTATTTCAATATAGGGTCTACAGTATGTCACGTAAGTTAATTAGACGAACTTCGATATGAGTATTCACATGAAAAAACAAAAAAAAAACATCAAAGTTAGCACGGTGTCGTCATAAATTATTCGAATGTTCAAACATTCGAATTGACATTAAAATAGTAAACTGCGAGTAGGTTAGTTCCTGTTTGTCTAGGTTAGATATCAGTAGGTGACCAATAAAATACATTAGTATAGTAAAGAATAGGCTAAGTTGCATCATTCTATTAGTTAGCTCAATGAGGTTAGATTATTACGTAACCTTGTATCAGATTATACCTGCACATAAACTAAATCAAAGCATGCGTTTGAAACTACATATTTATCCATATGTTACTTCATGCAAAGTTAGTTCTACACCACAAATAGTTGGTAAATAGTATCCCAGAAAGCCCCCAAACTTGTAGTAAGTGTGTGCGCCCTTTGGCATTGCAAGTGAGTGAGTGGAAGAAGAAAGACGTGTTTCTCGCGACCTCTGAAGTGCAGTGGAGTGTGACATTGATACCTGGAGAGCCAGAATCGGTCTCTTCTGTGCTGTCGTGTTCTGTTCTGTGGTGTGGTGAAAGCAACTGTCACCCCAAATGTTGAGATGAGGATTAAAGTATCCAAAGCGTACTTCGCGTACGGATTTGTCATACTTTCGTTGTTAATAATCGGATTGGTGGAAGAAAATCCGGGACCTGGCAACACTCAAAAGACTGAAATAAAGACTATTCTGAACGCAAGATTTTTTTTTCAGATCGGTGCGCAGGGCTGGGCAGCCATTTTGGCAACTTCCGGAGCACACTTGGAAACACTTCCGGTACGGCACAGAACTTTTGCCTAAAATGAACTTTTGAGTAAACAGTACTTTTGCGTATGCCCACCGCTAACAGGAGGCTGCGCCCCCCCCCCGCGGCTAACGCCGCCCAGCTCCCTTCGGACGCACCCTCCCCCCCTTGCACATTTCGCTATCGCTCGGTGTGTATCCTGCCCTGGTGGGTTTATATACATCCTAGCTTTTAGTGGCATCTTTTAAAATTTTAAATCACAACTTTTATTAAATTTATTTTTGTGTAAAATAAATTTAAAAAACTTTAATTTTCTTTAAAAAAATGTATGTAAAAAGTCGACGCCAGGGTTTGAACCCTGGACCTTCATATTAGTTTTCCAACGTCTTGACCACAAGACCAAACTGCAGCTGCCGGGCTGAGCGCTTCTCGCTGTTATTTATCGTTCAGGATAAGCGAGAGTGGGCTATTCCTACAGGAAGTGTTTTCAAGTGTGCTCTAGAAGTTGTGAAAATGGCTGCCCAGCCCTGCGCGTCGAGCTGATAAAAAAATCTTGCATTCTGAACATTGTCCGTGCTTCTAACAACCAAATAGTTTCAGAAGTAAAACAAGTGAAAGATTCAATTAATAATGTAACGGAAAGATTTCAGAATACGGAAAGTGCACTTGAGGACGTCTCTAATGAAGTTAGTAGACTTCAACATCACATACACTATCTGGAAGATTGGATTGATGACCTTGAAAATAGGTCACGTCGTCAGAACCTTGTGATACATGGTATTTCGGAAGAGCAAGGCGAAACTTGGGATTTTGTGGAAGAAAGAGTTAAGCAAATGATCAGTGATTGTATGGGGATATTATTAAGTTATCAATGCATTCATCGAATAGGCAGAAAACGATGGTATGGTGCGTCAAATCGTATGTTTTTCTTGTCATATAAAACTAAAGAGACAATTTTCAAAAATAAAAGCAAACTACGAAGCACAAGAATAATTATCAAAGAAGACTTTTCAAATACAGTCCGCAATGAACGTATGAAGCTACAACCTTATCTAGTAGATGCCAGAAGGAAAGGCAATTCCGCGTACTTTCGATATAAATATTTGTATATCGATGGGAAACGACTTTCTGTTTTTGAGTTACAAGAAAGTTTCAGTCGTGAACGATATGAACAACTTTTGCCCAATGAAAAGAGCGAAACAGAAATAGTAACAACAGAAGCTAGTTCCTTGACACTTGAAGCCCCACCGAACTTGCAAGAAGGAAATGTGATCTCATTCCCGCCCCGCGCTCCTCCCCTGTGACCCCCCAGTGAACAGAACAAAACCACCACATATAGACTACATGTGTCTCCAAGAAAACCAGAAGGAATCTCAGCTCAACTCCCACTTCCTTCAGGATGTGCGACTAGCAGTAACCAAGAGAAGATAACAGGTGAAAGTGATTCTGAAAAAAAAAGACATATAATTCAGACAAGAAAACAAATAACTCTGCAATGAAAAGCGTACCCCCCACCCCCAATGCAGGAGTGGTCGCCAGAGGCTCCATTGCCGGTAAATCCAGCTCTCATGCCCTGCGGAAGGGTAGTTGAGACTTCAGTTATCAGGTAAGAAGCGGTGGTGATTGTAAAGTTGTGGGGAGAAGTGATTCTTTAAATCCAACTAAAAGTGCATCCTCTAGAAGGCAAACATACTTTAGAGTGTACGTACAGAGTACACGTGGCCTTCGTGCCAAACTAAAAACATTGTAAGAAAACATTTTAAACAACAACTATCATGCATTTACATTTTTTGAGACTTGGCTCACTGACAGTCATTTTGACTGTGAACTTTTTGATTCAAGGTATGTTGTGATAAGAACTGGTACAAATCTATCTGCTTCTGGTAAAAAATCTGGTGGTGGGGTTTTGTTGGCTGTATATGAAAAATTTGGAATGCAGTAAATTTTCTACCCTGATATTCCTGGTATAGATTGTGTCCTAGCCAAAGATTTTGTAAATGATGTTACTTGTATATTTGTATGTGTTGTTTACATCTTACCTGCTTCTCCTTTATCAGTGTATCAATATTATTTTGGTTATGTATATAGTGTATTACCACCAGAAAGTAGTATTCTCCTAATAGGCGACTATAATATTCCATTAGTAACAGGAACTGATTTCGATTTTCTTAGCTCAACAACAATCTGTCACGAACTCATACAACTTGATGAATTCTTACAATTTAAAATCTCTCAACAATGTTAGAAACAAATATGGCGAAACTTTAGATATAGTACTTTCTAACTTTCACAGTTTTATTGTAACACATAAACATGACTCGATCGTTCCTGAAGACGTTCATCATCCTGCATTAATAGCTGAACTTCTATACACCAAGCAAGTCAAAAATACAATTAAACAACAAACAATAGATTACAACTTTTCCAAAGCCAATTACGAGCAATTATATCGCGACATTGCATCAGCAAATTGGGAGAGTGTATCTGATAGCTTAACTGTCGATTCTTTCTATAATATATTGTATGTCATTTTCGAGAAATGTGTACCACGTGAAAGATCTAAACTAAAGTACCTGGTCTGGGTTTCAAATTACACAATCAAACTCGTCAGTAGACCATCGTAGAAAATGGAAGTAAGCAATCGGCGATGTTAGTTATCATTATAATAAATTTAGAGAATTACGAGCTCTTTCCAAAAGAGAAATATCTAATGTTTATAAAACATATCAGCGTAATTGCGAAACTAACATTCCAACTGATCCCAAAAGCTTTTGGACATATGTAAAAAATAAAAGAAGGAAGTCGGAATGCAAAGTACTTAATTACGAGGGACAGTCCTTAAGTGATGAAACAGCTATTGCGAATGCATTCATCAAAAATGTTCAAGTGACACACAACGTGTCAAAATATAATCTTGATACTCTAACGCAACACAGTAGTTCCGAAACCTTAGACCAATTATCCCTGGAACACATCGAACTGAGGGACGTTGAAAAACCTATAAAGAAACTGAAACCTCGGTCATCTTTTGGTCCTGACAAAGTACCGCCCTATGTTATCAAAGGCTGTATTGAAATACTGAAATATCCGCTACAAGCAATTTTCAACAAATTAGTGCTACCTGTGAATTCCCTACCAAATGGAAACTTGCCGATATCTGTCCCATACCAAAAAGTGCTGGCACGAGTAATGATCCTAAGAATTTTCGCCCAATAGCCATAATATCTGCACCAGCCAAAGTATTCGAAATTATTATACAAGAACAAATATATTCACACGTTCGTCCAATTATTTCTCCCTTCCAACATGGCTTCTTGGCAAAGAAATCGACTGCAACTAACCTTGTTGAATTTATACATTTCTTAGCTACACAAATAGATAATAAAGGTCAAGTAGTTGTAATTTATACAGACTTTTCGAAAGCCTTTGATGTTATTAATCACGACATCCTTCTTAGCAAGATTGAAACTTTCAACTTTTCAGAGAAACTTCGTCAGTTAGTAGCGTCTTATTTGTGCCATCGTAAACACCGTGTGCGTTACAAAAATATTATAACCGAGGAATATGTCGTAGAACCTGGAGTACCACAGGGATCGAACCTTGGACCTCTTTTGTTTTTGTTATATGCAAATGACCTGTCTGCTGTAATAACATCTTCTAACAAAGTTCTGTATGCAAATGATTTAAAAATATATCGCAGTATTTCTTCCGAATCTTGCCGTCTCCTATTAGTGAAAAACAAACTAGGTATCCAACCTGTCGTGTTCAATAAATAAACTGTGTCTTTCTAATGTCTGGAGTGGGGTTCGAACCTAGGATCTTCAGTTTTGTCTGTAGTCGGTCACTATCGCGCCACTCCTAACTATCTTCTATTATACTAGTCCTTTTACGTCACGAACAGTTTCTTAAGTAAAGGCACTGATGTATGCTGAAATTCGAAACTGTGAAAACAGATTGATCCTGTTGTAGAGCTATGAAGCCTGCTTCGTTGACTTTTCGCAAGTGAAACTCTTCAGGAAATGATAAGTACACTTTACTACTCGGGTCGAAGACATGTTGCGTTTTCGATCTTTGTATTGTGTATAATGAAAGGAAAGAATAATCATAATATCTACATAAATATAATGGATAATTATCTAACTTATTTTCGAGAAATGCGTACAATTTTGAAAATTGTGTAAAATGTTGAAAAATACAAAAGGAACGAAATGGGGAATTATTTATAAGTACAAACAAAAAGAAGTTGTTAGAAGATTTTTTGTGGAAATCCGGCGTTCCACTTAGTAATCTAACAGGAAGCATCACTGTTAGTTTATCCCTGTAACGAAAAAATCAATGCTAGTCGAAACGGTTTAAACTAAAGTACTATCTGGAAAATTGGAAGCTAGCTTCTTTAAGAATTGTCATCGACCCTAACAGTGAAGTAGACATCATTATGATACTCTTGAGGTGACTCGCTTGTGAAAAATCACGGATCAGCCTCCTTCATAGCTCTACTCTAACAGGGTCAATAAGCTTTCCCAGTTTGGAATTAAAGCCTACATAAATGCCTTTATTATTTCAGAAACTATTTTGGTAACATAAAAGGACTGGTAAAATGTACTTCGTGCAACAGAAAAACCGTGGAGAAATCGGTAGAGAGACAGACAACAAACAAATCTAAAGATTGTGAGGTTCTAATCGCACCACAGCCTAAAATATTTTCACGCTACAGGTTCGATGTTGATCTACCAACGTTTTTTTTAAAAAACAGGGTTTGTAGCAAGTTTGCTGCAAGATTGTAGCAAGTTTTCAGCCTTGCAATACCAAACTTGCTGCAAGTTTAGAGACTTGCAATACCAATATTGCAGCAAATTTACTGTTCTATCTGGGATATTTCCTCTGTTATCAATAGTTTAGATGCCACCAAGTAAAGTATATCTATAGACAAATGTAAAATCGTTCATTGCATTACACATCATCATACATTTCTGATTGAATCAGTACATCAATTTCCCTTATCACATTATATTCCAAAGATATAGATTTGTTACCTTCAATTCCCATATGTTCCTCATATCGTTAATTAGACCAAGTATCATTCTCATAAATCTAGGAACATAAGTATTATATACTGAAATTGTCTGTAAGTAATATCTTCGTAATGAAAGGGTTTCATTTGTTTCAGTAACTAACTCTCACCGGGGATACTATAATAAGGTAAGCTATCTCTCTCTGAAAAATAATTCCATAGATAGCAATATAATAGGATAACTCTCATCTTCATATTTCACTATCCCAACATAAAAATTTCAACAAATAAATCGTGTCGGTTTAGCAAATCACAATCGAATGCAACGATCTCCAACAAAAGATGGCAGCACTACCTCTGTATATGTCTAATGTATTTTCACTATTACACGAAATTTCAATGCTGCTCCTACAAATTCAAGCCTAGAGAGTCCAAACTTTCAGGGAAGAAAGTTCATAAACAATTGAAGAGCATAATGGATGTCGATTTTTATTTATTTATTTATTTTTGTTCGTTGTTGAAAGGTATTGATTTCCACAACAATAAAGTTGATATTCACAACAACAACGAAGCGATTTCAACAATGAAGAAAAACGAAAATAAAAAAACCTGCATCGATCATGCTCTTCAATTAGTTATGATCGTCTGAACTCCTTAAAGTCTGGTCTGAACTGTCTAGGCTTGAATTTATAGGAGCAGGAAGGACAGTTCGTGCAACGATAAGACTACATCAGACATGTACGGAGATAGTGCTGCCATCTTTTGTTGGAGATCGTTCCTTTAAGAGAATATTGAAGCGCACTTGAACATGCACAACGTCAGCTCCATCAAAGGGATTGTTTTATGGAGAATCGAGTCTAAAGTGAACTCCTCAAACATAAGCATTGCTCATGTGTTCTTTGGGTACAATTTTGATCAGTGTTGCCAACTTTTGAAAATGAAAATACCGGACACTCTCCAGGACGCTCGTCAAAAATGTGAACAACTGAGTTTCCGCCAGGATTTTCAGTTTGTGGGGCCGTAAAGTCAAAATTGGGAGGGTGTAAGTGAAGTTTTGTACGGTTTCTATCGATTTTTTACAGCAACACTGTCAGGGTTGGGGGGTGTTGTCGAGACTTTAGGGGGTAAACACCCCCCACAGGGGGGAGAGGTCTTGCAGAAAAGTGATCACTTTACATAAAATTGAGCGATTCGGAGTTGGAATTTAATAGCTTTAGTTACTTTTGAAGCATTTATTAAACTTACCTATTCCAGTTTTGGTTGAGTCGGCACATGCAATTTTTGTAGTCTACCATCAATAATACATCGTACTTTAAAACAGAAAAGCAAATATAATTGGCAATATAATTATGGCATGCATAAAATATACTTGAAAAATAAGTCTTACTAGCTTCGCTCTCCTCTACTCTCTATGGCTTGAAGAACTGAAAAATTATTAAATTTGTATTAGAAAACTCCAAGATATATATACAGTCTCATTCTTGCTGCAATGAATCTTGCAATGAAATGCGAAATTAAAATTATTAAAAAGTAGCAAAGGGGGCAGTTACGGGAGTGACAATAAAATTATTATCTGAGTTGACAAGTATTGTTGAGTAGCTCTAAATTTGTGGGGTGGGGAGAGAGAAACAAATTAAAAAACAAGGGTGTTTGTTGCGTAATAAAACATCCTGTCTTGAGAAATCAATTAATACGATTGTATATAATGACAGATAGGTTTATTTTTCAAGTTTACATTTTATTTTCAAAGAAAAAATATTTTTCTAATAAAAAGGCCAAAAATAGCAAGAGTTTCATAAAATAATCTATATTTAAGGTTATAAGCATTTCTTATATTTGTATGGCTAAATTCCTCTCCAAATATGATAGACTTAGTCAAAAATAGACCAAATTGTCATCACTGCCACCTTGCAAACGATAACATTACTGCGACGGAACAACAAATTCGTTGCGGAATGGAATTGCGCTAGGGCCGGGATCAGCCGGTTGTCAAATGCGGTTCATTTTAGAATCCAGATTCAACTAAATCTACTTTCCATGGAATTAAAAAATAATATGAATAGAACAGAGAATAGGACTAGTAAGAGGAAAAATTACCGGACATTTAACACTAAAAAGAAAAGCATGGGGCGCACTAATTGAAGAATTTATAAAGTGACTGCATATGAGAGCGCGCTCCATGCTTTTTTTTAATCATGCATAAACAAAATTATATTTTACTTTTTAGTACGAATTGTTTAAGAAAAGTATGTCGTTAAAAAGATCCTTTTATTATTTTTTTTACCCAAATCCTGAAGTGTTCTGCAACTCACCAAACTCTTCATCGTTGCAGGATATTTATGAGTAATATAAAAACAATACATTAAAATATGATTTTAAAATATATAGAAATTTATTAAAGTAATTATGGAATATTGTATTGTCACCCGACTTACGTCCCAGTGCAAAATTTCATTATTGTATGACATCGGAAAACGAGTTAAATGAACGTTTCAAGATTAGAGGGCACCACGAACCATTGTGAACTAAAGAAAAGAATGTAAAAGGATTCGATTTGTTTCCGGACAAATCTAATTTATCAGGAAATATCATTTTTAGGGATACTGCTGTCATATTCCATGGTAACAGTTAGCAATATGAGGGCAAATTAATAAATTTATACTTTTAAAAAAATCACTTAGGGAGAAAAAATTATCAAAAATGTCCCTAGTCTATTCCACCTGCGCCCCCTCCTCACGAAAATTCTTGGTCTAGCTCTGATTTTTGATTGTGATTGACTAAGCCAACTCGACTTGCGTCATTACTTGGCGAGATACTACATCATTTGTAACAGTGCATGCTAACTTTGAGTGCCTCTCGCTCCAAAGCTAAGCGTAATTATCTCGAAAATTTTCTAAAGTAATTTGTTTTCGTTTCAATAATTAATTCCCAAAATTTATGGCATTGTTTTATTCATACACTGTATGTATTTAAACGAATAACAGAAGGCTCTGTACGGTTAGTGCACATGGTTAAATAATCTAAGGGAAACAAGAAAATTGTTTAGAAAAAACAACATATTACAGTGCTTGACTTGTCCGATTTCCAAAGACGAGGGGAAGCATTTTTTTTAGTAGAATAACATATTTTACATGTGTTCCTATCCAGGACTGTGGATATTTCGCAAACCAGAGGAGAGACGACGTGAGTAAACGGAAACATGACCCACGACCCACTGACTCACCACCCACCATGACCCACGACCCATCATGGCGGAAAATATCAATGTATGAGACTCAGCCGCCACCTCTTTGACCGAACTCTTTCATATAAAAACACTGGATTGTTCTATTATGAGGTATTATTCATAGCTTTTGAAGTTGCACTTCACTGCTGTACACTCTTACTACGACAATTATCGCATAAAAATATTTACAGAGAAAGAACTTGAGAGAGGTAAACCCAGGACATCCATCCTTTATGATATCTTCATGTGGAGGGTCAATTGTTCGTACCGTGAACCCATTCTAATATTTTAAAACAATTTACACCAGTCAAGTAATATTAAGCTTTAACGAAATTTGCATATTACTTCGATCTGTAGGGAGTATGGTTCAGAATAAGGTGTGTCGCTGGGGACGGTGGGTCAGTGCTTTCGTCAACCCCTCGTGACTCACTTCACCAACTTGACAAACAGAGCCGAAGATAATTTTTGTAGAGAGGGGGCAAATTCCAACCATTTCTCATACAAATCGAATCTGCTAAATTATCTATGCAGATAAAAATAAATTTCAGTTTGTACTTCCTGACAAATTAGTGTATCGATGTTGCATGCCTTTTGTTTAACTTCACCCCTTGTAAACATATAATCTTGTTAGTTGATTTTTTAACTCACTCCCTTTTATGTTACGCAGGGACCTGAAACTTTTACACAGAGCGCTTTACAGACAGTCGTGTGTTGTCATACGAGTGGATGACGATAATAATCATATTACAAAAATATATTTTACAATAAGATTTTATTTTTAAAAAATGCACTTGAACGAGAAATAAGTATTTATTAATAAATACTTTTTCTCATACCCCAATAAGAACAAGGTAAAAATTGTTGTAAAAAGTTAAAAGCGATAGACATAAAATTTGTCTTAAGTATACTATAAACTTAATATCGTTATTATATAAAATGTTATACAGATTGACAATTAAAAAAATCCGACAATCTCGGGAACTGAGAACTGCTGGATTTTCGAAAATACCGAATTTTTATGTATATGTAAGCTGCATATATTTAACAAGAAATAAAAACTACAAGTGTAGAGTGCTTTAAAGAAAGAAAATTAATCACCAAATTAAAAGTACTTTAAAAATTTATAAGGATCAGTTTTTAATTTCTATTTTTATTAGTTTGTTCACTAGTTAATTAATTTTTAATTTAATTAATATTCATTTTAAAAGTTGTTAGTGCCAATATGGAAAAAAGAGTAATTGAAAATGTCATGTTAAATAGAGAAAATTAAACACTACATTAAAAGTAGACTTTGAGAATTTATAAGGATCAGTTTTTAATTTCTATTTTTAATAGTTTCTTCACTAGCTAATTAATTTTTTATTTAACTAATATTTATTTTAAAAAAATGTTTATTGCCAATAAGCAGAAAACCCAGAGAAAATACCAAAATGTTAAAAAAATATATCCAACGAATGCATTGCCATCTAGTGCTGAAAACACGAGCACACGTACCAGGTAAACCCCTACTGGCAGTAAGCATGACCAAACATCTGATTCTGGAGTATCGCGCCGTCAAAATATAAACGGCACCTCCGGGAAACAATGACGCTCCAACGCGGTAAATTTAAAGGTGCGCTCCGACATTCATGACGAAAAACTGATGAAACCGGAATATTGATTGTCGGATTTTTTTTATTGTCAATCTGCTTAAATAATTGAACTAAATCTGATCAACATGACGAATTCGTGCCCGACGATTTAAGTAAAACAATTTTTACTGTTAAAACTTGCTCTTATCTGAGTACGAGAAATGCCTTATTTTCTGTTTTTAGTACATTTTTTTAAAATCCATTTTTTTAAAATATAATATTATTAACTGTTTTTTACGGGAAGGTTAGCATTACTGTTGGACAGATTTTGACAGATTTATAGCGTATTCAAATTTGAATCTGAGTACGATCTCTATGGTAAACATACTTAAAAAAACACACCGAGCCGCCGTAGCTCAGTGGTAGGGCATGACCATACTGACTGAGGTTTTCCAGGTTTTTCTCAGTCACAACAGACAAATGCCAGAATAGCACCTTCAACATAGGACCTGGGCAACATCTTCCCGAATGCATTCCCCTTCCCTATCCCGGTCTGAGCCTTAGATGCCTAAACGCCATAAGTAAAACACTAAAATTCAATTCAAATTTTATAAACACATACATTTTTACGAGTCATATAATAAAAAAGCGGCTTGACCAGTTTCACCAAAAATACTTCATAAAGGGAATAATCTTCCATTTCTTTATCTGTATTAAATGTTCGAGTCAATTACCATGTTCGACACATTTCTTAATATATATATATATATATATATATATATATATATATATTCACATCATCTAATAACGGTCAAACCTATTCGCTCCATATTTGGTATGATGATATAGTTCTAACCGCATTAGACTGTTGAACTTGTTAGCATTTCCATGGTAACTGCACTCAACTATTCAATACATATCCGACTACGAACTGCGAATGATTCAATCGATTTCAACGAAACTTGGGATAATGACGTAGGGGAATACAATTCACATTTTAGCCATTAAAAAATTTGATCATAGTTACGGTTCCTATGGCAAGGAGACTCAAATATTAAGCATATGCCTCTATCATATTTGAACGGTTAAACCATCCAATCCGAACTTGGTACGATGACACAGGGCAGAGCTCTTAAGATTTTAGTCAAGTTAGAATGTCATACTGTTTCCTTGGAAAATAGACTCAATTATTAAACTCATATTCAAACATAACGTTGAAATGATTTGGCTGATTCAAATCAAACATAGCAAATGCAGGAGATTACATGTTTCTTCTTCAGTTACTACAAATTTTCATGATATTTCCATGGTAACGACACACAAGTATCGGTCAGATGTTCGCGTATCACTAGAGAGTTATGTCAAATGAGTTCTATCAAAACTTGGTAAAATTATACAAGAGTATACAATCCCTGAAAACTTATGTTAACCGCAAGTGTTTCCATGGCAACGAGATTTAATTCTTAAACCAACACATAACGTATGAACAAATTCCAGGCAAATTTTGCACAATGACAGAGGGCATTACTATCATACAGACGTACTAAAGAAGTAGTGCTGTTAGTACTAGTTGAAGACAATAAGATTACAATAGTAAGAAAAGTCGAAGTTGTGGCAATAATAGTTGTTGTTATAGTAGCAGGAGCCGCAATATCTAAAATTAGTAGCCATGTTTCGTGAAACACCAACGAGCGGGCATAGGAGCTAGTCCTATCATAAATAATTATGAAAATTATACAAAGAAAATTAGCAACTTTCACTAACAAAACTTCCATTCTAATAATTTTAAAAAAAAATCACTGTCCTTGACATTAAATGTTGCTTCTTATCAAGGAGATGCATGCAGCGAAGTGAAACTACATGTTACTTGCATTTCCATCTTTTTTTTCTTCTTTGTAATGAGTACACGCCTCACTCGCCAGGAAATGAAATTAACAAATACCGAAGCAGAACGGCGGATATATAACACAGTTTCGAAATGGCTGAGTCTTTACTGACAGTGCAGTGAATGAGTGTGGCAAATAAATATTAGCGGTGAATCATTTTATGTGCTGTTAATTTTCAATCCTCATGGATGCTTCAAGAACTTTTACAGTAGTGTACCCAACTGCATGAACTGAGCATGTCATGTTCAGCGATCAGCAACGTTTCTTTCAGGAAATCTTCTATGGATAAGGGCCAATGTAAAGTTCAGTGGGGGGGGGGGGACGCTAATAGATAGATAGATAATAAACGAGAGTTCGTGGTGGACGCAACAAAAGCATATTCGTAGTTGAGTATGTAATACCACAGAGAACCATATAGAGACGTAGCATACATTTGTAAATTTATACGCACTTCTTCCTAGTTTCGAAGAAGTTTCTTGCGTCGCTGCTAGATGTCTCTGACCTCAAATGCTTATTTTCTTAAACATCCTATCAAATCGAAGGTTATGATTGGTTCGTACTGCCATATTTAAACTACAATTAAATACTGAACCAATTACAAAATTTTAGTTGACTAGAATCTTTAGGAAAATAACATATTGAATTCAGAGCCATCTATCGCTGAGAAAAGAAACTTTCTTCAAGACAGAAAAAAATGCGTAGACAATTGTGAATGTAGGTTAATTCTCTGTATGGTTCTGTAGTAATATGTTGTGGAATGAAACCAGTGATTCCGCCAGACCCCCCGTAGTGGTAATGGCCCAAAAACTCTCAAGAATACCCCCAACTTTTAAAAAAATTACAGTAAAAAATCAATAGAAACCGTAGAAAATTCCACGTACACACTACGGTTCCCAATTTTGCCTTTACACCCCCAACTGAAGATTCTGGCTGAATCCCTGAATGAAATAAAAATTTTGCTTAATAAACCCTTTGATCTAAATTCACTGGGAAGTTAGAAGGACGCTTTTAGACACAAATGGGTGAATCAACGACGAACCAACGTTGCAATGTTAATCCACATCCTGTGAGCATACACCATGAAAATGTAGTTTACTGGGTTTATAAAAAAGACAGTGAATGGCGAACACTTAAACTACAAGAGAAAAGAAATGAAAAGAAAACAACCAAACCCGATTTTCTAACCTAACCCAACTCTTAATTACAAATATATTAATAATAGCTAGATATGAGCACATAAAAGTGAATTCCATAATAAAGAACGAATAAAAAGAATCTCCACCCCGCCGAGTTTCTAACCCGAGTCCGCTAGTTAATAAGTCGGCGCTCTAGTCATGTAGCTACTATATCAGGTTGCAAGAAGTTATTTGGAGGTTTTGTTTACACAGTTCGTGTGACGTATCACACGCGTGAGTGTTGTGCACTGGCCAGATATTCCTCTCTCTAGATACTCTTGCCATTAGATTGCCATAACTCCAAGATTTCTTGTTCCTTTAAAGTCCTTTCTTGTTCCCATTGACCTGTACTTAAATATACTGGAGTGCTTGATTAGTATATAAGCCAGACGCACGAGGACACACTTATCGTGAGTTTCACCAACATTCGTTAAGAATTTAACTAATCGTAAGCAAACGAATTTAATGTATTTCTAAGCTTTTAAATATTCTGAACGATTCGATCATTCGTAACCAAGATTGGAGAAACCCACCATTAATCTTGTTTGTCCATTTTAAGATTAATCCAAAATGAACCAAACCTTCAGCGTTTGGGTCTATTGAACGGAGTGGTTCGAAGCCTAGTTTACTTTTTAAAAAAATGTATATCCCGTTCTTAGAAATTCACAAGCTCGTTTACGAAGTTAA
This sequence comes from Lepisma saccharinum, assembly GCA_022664845.1. Taxonomy (NCBI): domain Eukaryota; kingdom Metazoa; phylum Arthropoda; class Insecta; order Zygentoma; family Lepismatidae; genus Lepisma; species Lepisma saccharinum. Next base: position 84,275 of record JAGDQP010001071.1, read on the forward strand.
TATTAATTCAAACCAAACTTTCAGTTTTGCTTATAACTAACAAGTTTCTTAATATATTTGTCATTCTGTGTTCACATTGTTTGCAACAATTAAATCACTAGTAAAAGAAAAACAGGCTAACAATCATAACGTTTGGATTAAACTGAAAGTGGGAAGACGCAGTTAAATGTTCACTCTTGTATTGAACTTCAGATACTAACTTGAGTTGTAATTCAATCAATCACTCCAGTATGATAGAGTTCACTGATTCGAACAGAAATGTGTCTTCAGCAATTGCCACGTCATACCTTTACTTGTTCTTTCAAATATTCATTTGTATTTCTCCATTTTTGTGCATTTGTATTTTGCTGGGCGCATGTTATTGGTTCGCTATGAATGAACAATTGAACACGCTTCCCAAATGAAAAGTATTGGAGGCAGTAGATGTCGCCACCCAGCACAGTAGCCTAGTTTTCATTTACACGTCAGATTTTCAGTTGGATTACCGATAGTTGAGAATTGGTAAAATGTGCACCATTCGAAGCAAAATGATAATTTTCGTTTCTTTTATTTCAAAAGATTTCCTAATGAAGAAACACTTTTCCATGGTAATTAAGATAACAAAAAAGTATATTAACAACTGTCTACAGACCCCGTTACAGTCATCAGTTTATCCGTGCAAATCATTAAGATGTCAAAAAATATTTATATCCGAACAAAAACACCAGAGGTGCAAAAAGTGGAGCCAAGTTCTTTAGCCCTAAAAAGGTGTGAAATGGGAGACGAATGAGCCAAGTTCCTTGGTAACAGCATGTAACAGGAAAAAAGGAACTTGGCGCGAGCTGCCAACAGCCTTAGGGTTGGTGGCGGTGGACGTAGTGGGTTTTAGGATCCCCACCCTTATAGCTTGAGGATCATGAACCTTGCCACCTCGCGCCAAGTTCCTTTTTTCCTGTTACATGCTGTCACCAAGGAACTTGGCTCATCCGTCTCCCATTTCACACCTTTTTAGGGCTAAAGAACTTGGCTCCACTTTTTGCACCTCTGGTGTTTTTGTTCGGATTTCACAGCTTTTTGTACGTGTATAATATATATACTCGCTCGCTCGGCCTCGTTTAGGTCCTCACCCCCCGTAGCTGGCTGCGGCCTTAACTTCGAGTTTTTGGGTACTTACGCCTCTTTATCGTAACCACTCTCCAGGACCCTGTGCTTCCATGTTGCAGATTTTTTCCCATACCCACCACCCGTGGGAATGAGATATTTATTGAAACATAGGGAAGCTTTGCCATATTTATTGTAACCTACTTGTGATTATACAGCAAATTTGCTTCCTGCTGGCGGTCCTAAATTCCACCACCACCAACCCTAAGGCTCGAACATCATCTGGTGTTTTGCTCGGATTTCACAGCTTTTTATACGTGTATATATACACTGGGTTCGCCTCGCTGGGTGTGCTGCCCCAGAATTCCGTGTGCGCCCCAACTTCAAATTTTTAGGGCTACGCCCCCTTTATCGTGATCAGACTTTCTGGGGACAGCGCCCCATGCTGTGCAGACTTTTCCCATATCGCCTCGGGGTCTGCACGCTCATAGCGGTGGTTTGATCCATTTATTGAAACATTTTCGTGATGGTACACCTTCATACCAAATTTCGTTTCACTAGCTTCAGTGGTTTGGAAAATGGTATTTGGGCGGCTATGTTGAATTAAAGAAAGCGATTTTTAAAATGTTTTCTTACATTGCCGTTACCTACTTGTGATGGTACACCTTCATACCAAATTTCGTTTCTATAGATAGAATGGTGTGGAAAAAGTTTTTGTACGGCCATTTTGATCCAAGTTAACAACTTTTTCAAAAATGTAAATTATTCCTAAACTACTCTTGTACACCTTTATGCCAAATTTCGTATCCCTAGTTCAAACGTTCTGGAAAATGGATTATGAAGTCAGCCATTTTGGATTCAAAATGATGTCTTTGCAGATATTTTGTAATCTACTAGTGATGATATACCGTCATACTTCGAAATTTCATATTTCAATTTTTAACATCCTTTTTCTTACAGAACCTCAAAATCGCTGATTTCGCAATAAACTCTTGTTCCTGTATAGCATGCTGACGTTTTGTGACACGCGGAACTCGGCTGCATGCACTGCCGTACGTGTTGATACTCCCCTCGATTCGCTCGCGTCGCTGCGCCAAGAATCCCACGGCAGGCCGCGCATCGAACTTGAGGAGTTTGGAGGAACTGCGTCTTTTTATCACAACCAGAATCTGCAGTGCACTGCGCCACATGATGCAGATATTCCCTCATAATCCAGAGCGCTGCGTCCGAATGGGGAAACTTCCACATTCTGCCTGTATAACATGCTCCTGGCAGTGCTAACGTTTGTGACGAGTAAAACTTGGTGGGACACGCAGGAGTATTGGAAGTTGGCGCGAGGAACTAGGCTCATCCATATTCCATTTCACCACTTTTCAAGGTTGAAGGAGTTGACTGAACAGTTTGCATACCTGGTGCTTTTGCTCGTATTTTGCAGCTTTTTACACTTGTGTAATGTATATACTCGCTTCGCCTCATTGGGGAGCTGCTCCCAGAATTTCAAGATGGCCTCGCTGGGGCGCACCCCTTTATCGCAATCAGGCTCCAGCTGGGAACTCTACTCAAGTAGGGGAGACGAGCCGAAATTATTCTAACCTACTCATAATGGTACACCTTCATACCAAATATCGTTTCTCTAGCTTCAGTCGTTATAAAGTTGGGCTTAGGCGAGCATTTTGGATAAAAGATGGACACATTTTTAACGTTTTCTTATATTTTCGTGAAATACTCGTGATGATACACTGTCATATCAAATTTCATTTCTCTATCTCGAACGATGTGAAAAATGGTATTTCAGCTGCCATTTTGAATCAAAGATGGTGAATTTTTTAAAACGTTGTTATGTTTTCCTAAACTACTCTTGATAATACATCATTATGCCAAATTTCGTATCTCTGGCTCAAGCAGTTGGAAAATGGATTTATGACGCCCGCCATTTTGGATTCAAAATGGCGTCTTTAGAGATATTTTGTAATATTTTCATAATCTACTAATAATGTTGTACTGTCAAACTAAATTTCATTATTCTAGCGGCAGCCGTTTAGGCTGTGTATTCTTTGAAATTTTAGGTTTGGCGGCCATTGTGAATCCAAGATGGCAACCTTTTCAAAATGTCGGAATTTTTCCTTTATCTACTTATCATCCTCTACCTTCATACCAAATTTCATGTTTCTAGCTTATTCCAAACACCCTAAACAATATGATGAGTGAGTGAGTGAGTCAGTTAGCCTAAAATGTGCAATTTCAGGGGTCCACAACTAGAACATAGTTTGAGATACGAATATGAACTTTTGTACATCTGCACATATTTACCATATCTCCTTAACGGCAAAAGCTCACATTCCTATCTTTAACATCTTTTTTCTTACGGGACCCCCAAATCGTCGATTTTGCAATAAACTCTTGTTCCTGTATAACATGCTTCTGGCAGTGCTGACGTTTTCTGACGTGAAAGAACTTGGCTCATGCACTGCCGTGCATGTTGATTAATATTTTTTATGTTAAAAAATATCTTTCCATATGTTGCTGATAGACACTTTATTCACTAATGTATTCGATCAATTAATAGCTTATTCAATAATGTACTTGAAATCACAAAAGTGCATTTTAGGAGAAAAGGCGTATATATACAGGGTGTCCGGTGAAGAAGTGCAAATATTTTGGGAGGTGATAGGGGATGTCATTCTAAGCAAAAAGTACATGTGAACATATGGTCTATTCCCTCTGGTTTCCGAGATAGGGGGGGGGGGGCTTTTCAGTCCATGAAACCTGCTGCGTTCCGGCTAAGTGCGTATAGCACACCCTACAGGTGGTGTAAAGACGCAAATCATACCCCCATTCGAAAGGGAACGAAGTAAGCTTTCCGACGGTGCACAGGTTATTGCAAGTAATACCAAAGGAGGGAAGTAACAGAGGAGAAAAGTAAAAATTTCCCTCGAAAATTCCCTTTTTGGGAAAAAATATCGACTGTTATGGGGTGGAAGCACTGTCACTAGGACAACCAAAATAACTGAGTGGATACCACACTTTGTGTCAAGGATGATGGTAAATATTCACATTGTTGACATGTACAGAAGTGAAGAAAAACGTCATAATGTAACTCTACTGTAATTGCAAGATTAATTAATGTAGAAAAACACTGTCATGCACATATCATTACAGATAGATACGAACATGAAAATGCAAAAACCAATAAAAATTAGTTGTCCTGACAATAGTTGCGTTAGTGACAGTGTTTCCACGGCATATCAGGAGATAATAGTCCAATAAAGGGAATTTTCGAGGGAAATTTTTACTTTTTCCGTCTGTTACTTTCCTCCTTTGGTCTTACTTGCAATAATCTGTGCACCGTCGGAAAGCTTACTTCATTCTCTTTCGAATGGGTTATGATTTGAGTCTTTACACCACCACCACCGAAATGGTAAATATCGACATTCATGATAGTATCTAAAGTGCAAGTGATAATCTTTCGTACGAGTCATCATAACCGCCTTATGAGTACAAGTAGTGATAGCAATGTTCTGACTGATTCCGTGGATATTTGGAAAATATGAACTCTTAAGAATGCCAGACTACGCAGCTGCAATATTATTGTCTAGTGTTATAAGAATATCATTCAGAATGATTGCAATTGTCCATGCATGTTTCGCGTATTATGGCAGTTATTATAAGACATACGTAAACGCATGAAAAATCACCAAACTCTTCAGCGCTAAGCCTAGCTGTCTCTGCACTTTGAATTCGTATATGAAAACACCTCAATTTTGGGTCCCTCTTCGGCGATACAAAATTATGGTCTTCGGATCATCATTGCTACATATCGAGGCTATTTGATTACAGGACTTCTTTAACCATGTAGAAATTCCTCACCAGGTAGTCAATTATTCTACTCCGGAATGGGTCACTTCTGATCCAGATAGGTGTCAATCAACTACTTTGCTGTGGCGAGTTTTGGGGGGCTAGAGCTTTCAAACTTATTCAATGCTGTGGGACAGTTGAATTCAGGGAGGCACAGTCTGAACTTCGGATATCCTCGGAAGCGTTCGACAGAACCTGACGATGACGTCACTCGCAGAATAAGCACTAAAGCAGCACGATATACATCGTAATGAAACCTGTACTTCACATGATTTCTTTTTGTAATTAATGAACAATTTACTCATATATATTTTCTCAAGACCTATAATTTCAATTTCTAAATATATAGGGGTCTATGTATAGAATTTTTATCATAATATCGGGTTACAAATATGTGCTGATTAGACAATAGAGTATACGGCGTTATTCTCGTACCAAGTCTATACCTCAGAAAATATTTAACTTAGAGCTTTGGGAAAAAGGAGAGATAGAGAGTGTAACCGCATATGCGCAATTGAATTATGATACTGGGAACCAGTGACGTACAAGAAATATCTCTGCGGGGTATCAACTTCAGAATTTGTAATGGAAAGTAGAGTAGTTTTTCATTTAATTGGATTGGAATCTATTCAAAAAACAACTTTTTGAGGAAATATTCGGTTTTATATTTCCTGCTGTTTGACAGCTCATTT
>JAGDQP010001071.1:94901-133373 GCA_022664845.1 Lepisma saccharinum
TTCCAACTAGCAAAATCTTGCCACATAAGCCCAAACTTCCTCCACAATATCTCCCGTTAATCACCCGCTCCCGTCAGCTCTACCAAGACTACAAACGCACTGGAAATCCTGAATCGCTACGCCTTCACCGTCAGTTCCAGCGCACAGTTCACAACTATATCAAAGCCTACAAACTCAGACAGTGGGTGAAAACTTGCAACAAACTTGACGCAACTAGCCACCCAACTAAATATTGGAAAAGACTCAACGCACTCACAGGCAAATATAGTCGCACCCCCTACCCTCTCATAGAATAACACCAGCCATTACACACAGATCAAGACAAAGCCGACGCCTTTGCAAACTACTTACAGGACATCTTCACACCCCTCCCACAAGACAGAACTGAGCATAACCATCCAGTAACTAGACTCCACCTAACCTCCCCTTACCTTCAACCCAATGTAAACCATACACTTTCCCAACATAACCCCCTCACCGCACCGATCACCATCGCAGACATAACATCAATCACTAACTACAAACGTACGACAGCACCTGGCATGGACACAATCACATACCGACATATCAAAGATGCGCTATATTCACTCCTCCATATCTTAGCCCTCATATATACATTCATTCTCCGCACCGGCTACATACCACCTGACTGGAAAACCTCCAAAACCCTTATGTTCCTGAAACCCAACAAACCTCCTCACACAGTCTCATCCTACCGCCCTATCCAACTAACCCCCACACTCAGCAAAATCCTGGAAAAAATCCTAGTCAGTCGCTTACATACCCATCTTACAGATCACAACCTACTCCCACCCTACCAAGCCGGATTTAGACCTAAATACAGTATAAATGATCAACTTCTCCGACTGACCACTTTAATCACAAATCATTTCAACAAATCTCAACCATTCTGTCTTGTGTTATTTGATTTGGAAAAAGCTTTCGATAAAGTCTGGCACGAAGCACTCCTTTGTAAACTTCTCTCCTTCAGACTTCCTCTTGCATACATCCGCTTCATTTACAGTTTCCTCACCAATAGTTTAGCCTATATAGCCATAAATGCCACCCTCTCACATCCCATATTCCTACACACAGGCGTCCCACAAGGTTCTGCACTATCACCTCTTCTCTATCTTCTCTTCGTTGCAGATCTCCCACCCCTTCCCCCTAATATACATCTCTTTCAGTATGCAGACGACACGGCCTTCCTCTCCCTCACCTAAACCATTCAACAAACAAGCGCACAAATTACTGACGCAATACAACGATTTACTGACTGGTGCACCAAGTGGAGACTGAAAATAAACGCACAGAAGACGCAAGCCATAGTATTCATACCTCCCAACAAACGCACACGTGTACACAGAAATCCTCAACATCTCTCACTGACAGTTCATAACACACCTATCATACCCACAAAAACAGTCACCTATCTGGGAGTTACTTATGATCACCATCTCACCTGGAGACCACATTTAAATACAATTACAAAGAAAGCATATAACCGTATTAATCTACTAAAACGGCTTACAGGCACAACATGGGGACTTCAACACAAAACGGCATTAAACACGTACAAAGTTTTTTTTTGCGACCAATCCTCACATACGGTTTCACGGCTTGGTTTGGAGTAAATTGGTTCTTCCATGAAAAACTTAAAATATTAGAAAGGCATGCCCTGCGGATAGCATATAGAGTCAAGCTTCCAAGTCCCACTGCTGAATTATATGCACGCACACCTTTCCCACATATACTCTACCACCTGGAACAATTACGCTTAAAATACATCCGCCAACGTCTGGAACAAAATCATCCTCTGCTATTAGACACTATGCACATTACAGCTGAACCAACACCAAGACGCACTCTGATCCCATCGCCACTCTCGCTATTGTTCACTCTATACCGATATACTCTACCACCAGACCATCCAGACTATGACATAGCATCATTTTTCTCCACCCCAGCTATTCAATCATATCATGCACCTACATTTCTGGCACAGTAATATTCATACTAACAGGGTCCATTATATCTCCATCAGTTCAGAGCAGCCCCTGAACAGAAGATAACCAGCATCTGTCTTAATAACCAACTCAAGTGTTGTGACGTCAACAGCACCTCACATCCATCTCCATCATCATCTTTAGCCCTATCAAAGGAAATGCTTATGAGGCAAACTCATAATGACCAAAACAGATGATAAAGAAATAAATAAAGATAATGAAGATAAATTACATCCCTTAGCCCCACACCCAATCCCCAGACCCCACCTTTCCAGAAATATCCCTTTTCCCCATAGAGGTTGTACCCCTTGGGAGGGAGCTAGCTGAGGCTAGCAAAAAAAAAATCATTTTATAGCATTTCATTCTTACAAAACAAACATCTTTACTAGATTACATCGAGAGGAAGATCCACAGGGGCGTAACTAGTCCCAGCGGGGCCCCGGGGCAGAGGTTTGCCAGCGAGTTCCCCAGGGCCATGAAAATGTAGATCATATAATTACCTTTTTTTTTGTTTTAGACATATAAATGACAATAATGTACAGGACGTACATAAGCAAGTACTTTTTGCACTACATAGGTTCATACTATTGCATTTCATAGCCCTAATTGTTTTCTTAATTGTATTTTTCAATCAGGCGGAAGATAAGCCTTAGTCCTGGGAAATTAATATAAATAAATAAATAAAATACTGTAATTTGAAGATAAAATTTTTAAGTTTTCCAAATTCATTAAACTTTTCTAGCAGGATGAAATAACACTTTGTTATTATTTGAAGTTTCAATGAACAACACAATTTTATACCTTCTTTGAGAAAAATATACTTTCCCCTTTAACATAAAAAATTAATGTGCGCAAACAAATTCAATATCAATAGCGCCACTTCCTTAATATAAGTCATTGCTTTCATACAGAATTTAGAATTGATTTTAAATATTGTTTGAAAAGAAAAAAGGTTTTACAACGGATTCATGGTACTAATAAATTAGAACTTCACTGAAATGACATTATTTGTTCTTTTGACTTCAACTTTGAATTTAAAAAAAAATAAACTATCAATTATCCCAATTAGAACGATAATTAGTTTACTTACCAGAAACTAATGGGAAATCACCCGTCGTAGGCGTCGCATTTTCTGGAGCAGTCCTTAAAAAATAATCAATCTTCATATTTTTTTTTCTTCACCTCTTATTTCCTTTCTTTCTTCTTTCTACGCTTTGCCGCACCACTTAGTTGACTCATTGTGTCACATTATTTTCGTGTCCTTTAGTCCTCTTTACTATCCTCTCTAAACATAACACAATCGAAACTGGCAGGGTTGTAGGCAAACTAGGCATGTGCGTAGGGCGACAACTACGTTTTAATAAACTTCTTCCTTCACAAGCATTCCCAACTTCACCTCCATTCAGATTCCCTTTCCAAGAACAATCACAGTAAGCATATCAGATTGGCGACAGGCGCGATCAACCCCGCCGAAAAGGTGACAACGGTTTCGCTTTAATTATTTACAATAATATTGTTCCAGCGCTTTGATATGTAAGGAAACGCTTTACCGTCAATTATTGGGCAACACAATTACTCCATTGTGTCGCGAGACAGTTTTGATCGAAAAACACCGACATCACGTGTCGAGCAGGGAGGTGGGAGAGGGTAACATATCTCCATTCTCAGATGTAATACACCACCAGTACCGTACCACTACCACGGTTTATTTTATTTTATTTGTCTATTTTTTCTAAAATACTTTTTCTGACGGGACTCAATTTTCGCATTTACGTTTCCCGTATATTCACGACAGAGTCGACGGGTCCCCTGAACTTGTGGGCCCCAGGGCCTTGCCACGGTTGCCCCAGCCTAGTTACGTCTCTGAAGATCCATCTAGTTTTCACAATGACAACCGAACTGCATATTTTCCTTTGCTTTATGAAATTATAACTATTATATCTTAAAAACATTTTAATTTTTTTTATATATATTAGTTGTGCAGTTCTCAGCATTTCGTCAACCCATTTACACCGAAACATGTTTATAAGAATGTTTCTACGTTTTAGTAGTCTTCAAATTGTAAGTTCCATCCTTAGGATATAACTCGACTGTTGTAATGGGATATCATCCTCCGTTCACCTTGTTCAGGGAACTTCGGGTCATAAAGTTACCTCCCTCCTGGCAGAAAAAAAAAATCTATGCCATGTAAATAGCGGAAATGAACTATAGTCATATCTTTTAAAAAATACTTTATTTAATTTTCATAGTTTCGGTAGCAACATGCTGCCATATAAAGGCATCATCCTTCGTATTTATTCACCCAGAAATGTTATACAAACATGCGGTTGCTTAGGGTCATCTCTTAATCAGGAAATTAAGGGTTCCTCATGATGTTATTTTCTATATTTCAACGATGACACTAGACGAATATTGGAATCGGATCTTGAATAAATACTAGGAACGTCATCTTCTCTAACGTGCCGGATTTCAAAGCAGAGACTTTGTTTATAATTGTTGCTTTTAGATAAACGTGCCAGGTTTAGAAATGGCTTTATCTCAGAGAATTGTAATCTACACAGTGCTGGATTAATATATTGGGGGTCCTGGGCTATTTAATCGCAACATGGGCTAAAGACTCTGTTATGGCCCCTGTTACCTATCACCTGTAATTGTAAAAGTAACTGGTTTACCTGTGGCGGGGCTCTAAACGAGTGGGGGCCCTGCGCTGCAGTCCCTTTACACACCCTTAATCTACATACATATTAAGTAGTCGGTTCTTTCAAAGTTAAAAGTATGGTTGGTATTCTTACAATATTTTGTTAAATAAATTATGTTCGAGCCTGTCAAAAGGATTTCCAGCTGTTTGACCAAACATCGTAATTTGCGCAGAAATACTTGCAGACCGGAAAATTCGATTTGTAATATGTTTGTCCACCCTCCAATAGGGATATTACGGGCACGTGACGTATGAAAAAAAAATGTACTGGAAAATGTCTTCTTTGATTGGTAGGCATAAGTACAGGAACTGGGTTTTAAAAGATAACTTTTATTTCTAACAGATCATTAGATCACTGGCAATACTCAACTAATACTGGTGGTCTGCTGATAAAGGTCCAAGACTTTGGATTTTGGAAGGTGGTGTGGGCGAGTTCAGCTTCCGATGAATAATGGTAGCCTAAGATGCTGCATATCCCACAAATAATTTGAAATATATCTCCGGATAAGGCGTACAAATTTCTGTAGTTCCTGTGTTATTGTCGAGAAGGTTCACAGTAACTGCAAGGAGACGACAGTGAGGATGATAGATCCCAGCTTCGCTCACTCTTATATTCTGGCTGTCGGCTTGGTCGTAAATATCTATGGTGAGCTGAAACAATTTAAGTAAGAAAGAAATCCGAAATTGCTGAAAATGTCTTGAACCATAAATGGATATATTAGTGGTCAATTGCTTTTGAAAATTTCTGAAATATTTGATCATTTTTGGATGTTGAATTGCTCTATATCCTGAACTTTTTGAAATAACGAAATTTAATCTAGTGTTAAAATTTTATGTGAACGTTACTACGAACTCTCAGCAAAGTACTGCGGAAGTTTGAGTATTTCATGTTGTTTCATTGGAATCAAGGAAAAAATCACAGAGACTTTTCGTATACTGAGGTGGATGGATTCAGTTGTCAGTTCTACGCATGCACAGAATGAGAAAACAGTTTCTTATCGTAGCCGTGAATGCAATTCCAATCAAGTATTTGCTGCCGCCATCTTCATTACATCTCATTTTTAAAAGAAATTAGAAATATTCTCAGTGAATGGGAATTCCGATCCTTAGTCGACAAATACAAAAGTGATTAAATTGTGGTAAAGCCGTGGATCAACTTCGTTTATGTTTCCGGATTCAGACACCGCACTTCTGATCTTCAATATTGTTTGGCTCTGGCCATATTCATGTATGTAAATGTATTGCTGTCGGTAAGACGCTAAGACTTCTAACTATTCAAACCGTGTGTAAATCTCGCTCATGCTTTTCTTATTTATGTTTTTGCTCCTGAATTTCTGAATGGTGGCTGTTTTTTTTTATTTTAAGAACCAAGTTACTAGAAATGCCTAAGCAGTTTTATGGTTGACTAGCATTTTCCAAAAATGTTTCGGAAAACTTTTAACAGTGTAAGAGGCTGAATCTGTGGAGATAATCACCAGCATATAGCGCATGAACCATGATACAGGAAAAATGAAAAATGAATGTTTGTGACGCTGACAAACACGCCCAAGACTATTTTTTTTTAAGTTTCAGTTGAAATTTTTGTGGACTTCTCCAATTTCGAAAACAATTTTCCCTGAATATATCTATAGTTACTTTATACTTACTGTAAGAATCATTCTTCTGTAAGCTTAGCATTAGGAATTTTAAATAAAGTTGTTAGGGACTACTAAATTATAAGTGGTAAAAGTATCTCTAGTAGTTAGTTTTTTTGTTTTTTGTTTTTTGCACTTGTAAAAAGAGGATAGAATTTAGTATCAATAATTTTCTCAATCCTCACACTCAAGAGGTTAGCTAAATTTCGCACTATTCATTCATTCGTCTAAGTTGTGTAAATGCTCTATTATTTGTAAGGCTTGGGTGCAACAATTATTTACTGATTACGTCTTAAAAAGGGTACCGGTACTGGATTTGCAAGAAAAAACTTTATTATTCTTCTCTAAACTATAAAAAACGTGTTCACTTCTTCGGTACCATGCACCCTAGCTCACAGACGTTATATTATATTCCTTAGAAAATAGCAAAGAAAAGATTTCTAGCCCAATTTCACGTTTACTTTCAGAACATGTGAGTTGATACAGAGAGAGTGGGAGCACGATGATTTGAGAAACATTCTCTAAGTACTTTTTAACTGAATCAGAGCCTGTGGATTCTCTCATGTAAATGAGTTTTCAATTCAGAGTTTTAAAGTAGTAGTCTGCTTCTACCGCGAAAATATTTATTAACTCGCGACTGCTCTGCATCTTTCCCTTGAAATATTACTGAATAGTGGGGACTCAGGTAATATACCCTACCTCAGTACCGGTCACTGTCTCTGGATAACGGTTTTCTGTTTCTGGTAGAACCGAAGTTGATGATAGACATGAAAAATTGTATTATTTCATTGCAGACAGCACCGCCCTTCGGCATACGAAGAGTGCTAAAAAAACTATACGAGTTCTCCAGAGGCCGGTTGGTCTGTTGCAAACTTCTGGAAATAAAAAAATAAGCTTAAGACTAATTCACACATACCCATGTCGTTCCCCTGCCATGCAACGTCCGTGCCATGGTCACGACAATTCACACATAGGGTGCCGTTCCCATGTCATGATTGGGAACCACCAGTTCCAATGATGGATTGCACGGAACAAGATGTTTTTATTGCGACCGGGATGGGGCATGTTTCTTTTTAAGACGGCACTGATGGGGCATGGCAGGGGCACAGAGCCATATGTGTGAATTAGACTTTAAACTGCCATCGTGCAACTACTAGAGAACTGCCGTGAAACTGCCAAGAACAATGATCAGACATCCCCTTTAGAGTCCTTTTATTCAAACATATTTCTGATTTCTAAAGCGACTTGAGAGCGACACAAACGGCGCGTTCTGTAAAACAATGGAAGCGAATGAGTTTGTTTATGCAAATGTTGCCTGATTTTCTGCTGCCGCGTTCTCAAAATCAGTCGTTCGTGTTCTACAGAACGCAATAAGATAAACAATGGATATATTTGTAAACACTGAGGTTGTGTTTTTCCTCCAGAGCGTTGCCAAGCGTTCTTACGCCAGTTGCTCAGACGTTTCCCTATATATCTCATGTATAAAAACACACTGGCAACACCACCATCTTCATTTTTCTTCCTTCGTTTTCTTTCTTCCCCTCAGCTACTCAAGCGATATTTCGTAAGTGATAAAAAAAGCTATAAAGAAAACTCATTGCAGCCTGATTTCAAGTAGCACGACACAAAACGTCAAGCATAAAAGATGCCTTAAAAAGCTCTGGTGATGCGCTTTCACCTAACCTCCCCCTTACAAAGGAATACAAAAAAGAGCAAGCGTCCCTTTGCCCCATTGGTTCTTTTCAAAGTGGAAAGAGTTGCCCAGGGAGACCATTGGAGTTAGTACAGCAAGCTTCTCTAACTGACAAAATTATAACCAAAGTAGAAATTATTACATACAAAATACACAAAAATACAAATTAAACAGAAGAAAAATATGCAGTATATACAAGGTCTTTGGACCAAGATACTACACAACTATCCCACGAAAGAAAACAACGTAGCGGCTCACTTAATGAAAGTTGCACATTATATTTAAAAACATATTAAGGAATTTGTACTATTTCGAGGAACTTGTATCTTATATTACAAGAATATGTTAGTAATGTAATTAACTTACGTAACTCTTTAGTTGAGGATCTTATCACCAAAAGGATACATGTCCAATGGGGCAAATTTTTCAGTAGGCGTAAAAAAATTAATTTCTCTGGGAGAGTAAGCACTATTGTGAGAATAATCTAGTGTTGTAATTACACAGTGTCTCTAGTTACAACTTTTAGATATTCGCACAATAATAGGGATCGTCGTCCCAGAGGAATTGATTTTTTTTTACTCCTACTGAAAAAATTGCCCCACCGGACATGTACCCTTTTGAAAATAAGATCCTCAGTTAATTTTTATTTGTTGAATAATATTCTATGAAAAACTTTAGTGAATATTAGCAAAACTACAATTTTTTTTTTTTTTTAAAAAAAAGCAATGAATGGAAAAAATAAATACTATTCATGTATTTTAGATATATCTTTGTTTATTTAAAACTTAAATTTAATGTTAGACAAAGAAAATTACAAGCCAATAAATTAATATATAAAATAAACAAATCAATCGTAATTTCAAAATTTCCTAATTCTGGTGCTAACATAATGACAATTACAAAATCCAAACCAACTCAGGCGTTCAAAACTTCAAATGAAGAAGCGATGACCCTTCAAGAAAAACATAAATATCTAAAACGAAAGAAACAGAAAAGAAATGTTATTTTTTTAAAAAAAAAAAGAAACCAAGAAATAATTAACTAATTATCAGTTCATCTTGATATGTTGCATGCACACAGTGGCGTAACTATAATGTCACGAGACCCAGAGTTGCTGAAAGGAAGCAGGTGCCCAGGAAACCTTACAGGGTACATATAAATAGGTGAGAAATGAGCCAATGTTAAACCTACCAATCATTACTTGAGAAGTCGGTCCAAAAATTCGATTTTAAAAGTTTCTCAGAGTTGGTAAAAAGAAATGAAACTTTATGCCTGGACGGGACTTTTGATGTAGTCTGGAGAGGTTTCAATTTAAAAATCTGGCAACACTGTTTAGTATAACCATTGCACTCACGTAATAGAGACGGGACAAAGTCTAAAAAAGTTACTAAACTGGCCCATATAAAATAAAATTGTACTTAACTTCATGCTAATCATGACGCAACAAATTTCATTTGATGTGCGTTAAAATATACTTTGAAAGAGAGTCTTGGAAATGAGAGTTAATCGCTTCTAAATGTTTTACAATTTACAACAACTTTTTCTCTTCTATTTGAAGACCACAGGTAAAAACGTGCTTTGTTCATTTTCTTCATTTTACAGGAGAGCGTTTTAAAAGTCCATAATCAGAATTATGCATAACTAACTACACATCAAATAAAGATTTCCTTGTAGTAAAAGGAATATATTCTCTTCACGCATAAAGATGATTCAAAGAGCAAATAGATGGAACGCTTATCTCAATTTGGCCACACATGGACATAGTACGTTCTTTTCCTGTAGTCTTCATTTGGAATTGTCGTGTAAGAGTGATATTTCAATGTAGCTAACCCAAACTACGCATGTCAACTCTGAAGCCAAATGACATTGTATAGTTACATCGGCCATAAAGTACTTACAATGGAACACCCACATTTATTTATTCATCAATTCCAATTCTAACTATACATTTCAAAATTTTAAGAATTAAAATCAAAGGACGAATGTGGCTGAAGATAGCCAGAAGTCCAGTGTATGGGCCCTGCGGGCCAGGACATTTACCTTCCTTGTTGTTGTTGTAGAAAATGGAGAAATAAAATCCCTTGATACACACTAATCCACAACAAGGATGGAGAAGCTAGCGACCACGGCCTCTATTAAAATTACCTTTCCGGCATTCATCTGCCATAGAGGAACTGAGTCAGGAAAAGGAAAAAGTTGCTCAAAAGCAATTCAACTGTTAATTACTTATTCTTACCTTGTTCCTTTGGCGTTCCTGCAGTCTAAAATGTAGACACAAAAGTGGTGGACACAGATTTGAGAAGTTTCTCAGCATAATAAGCAGCGCCTAGAAACAGTCCAGCAATATTCATTTCGGCGAGTCCCATTGTGATGTTTAAACTCGGTGCAGTAACTTGTTTCTCATAGGTGCCAGCTATAAAAACTGGATTAGGACTCAAAAATAAAAACCCATTAGGTTCCATTGGGCATTCCGTTTTGAAAATTGTACGAGGTGTTATTGTTGATGTACCCTCAGAATTCACTGTCAGTACTG
Source organism: Lepisma saccharinum (assembly GCA_022664845.1). Classification (NCBI taxonomy): domain Eukaryota; kingdom Metazoa; phylum Arthropoda; class Insecta; order Zygentoma; family Lepismatidae; genus Lepisma; species Lepisma saccharinum. The sequence continues at coordinate 105,466 of JAGDQP010001071.1, forward strand.
AGCTATCAGTCGATACATCTTCAAATTTGTCAGAGCTGACTGTAAACGCTGTCAATTCTTGTTCCGATTTCTCAGTAATTTCGTTTCTAAGTTCTGCTGAGTTAGATGAAAAAGGACTGAAAAAATGGACTCCATAATTAGGTTTCTCTCCAGCGTCAGGTAAATTAAGTGTTTTGAAGATATTCACGATTCGAGGCCCAAGCGTAATATAGGGAGAATAATTGTCATTATCATAACTTTTGAACAGAAACTTCAAAGGAAGATCTATCGCGTTCTTTGCCCACTTCATAGTGTTGCTGGATCCAGACGCACACAACTCAATACAATAATGGATATGATTTACACATATTTATGTACGGTCTTCTTACTAATGATCACAATGGGACTGTTAAAACAAAAATTAAAACAAATTACTGCTTCATCACACTTTTAATTTTGGAAGAGAGAAAAAAAAATATAGATATTACTGATTTGTCTAAACCATGATAATGGTTACTAAAGTAATTGTTTTGTTAGCTACAATTAAATAGATTAAGTGTTTGTTGCAACAATAACCGACAACAGTAAAAAATATAGTTTGGATTCGTCAGAAAATAAAGTATTATTAGTTTCAGTCAACCCCGTGACCTAGTGGTTTCTGTCACGGTCTTTGGAGTGTGCACCTGGGGAGGCGCGCAGGTTCAAATGCTGCTGCAGACCATATTGACTTAGCTTTTCCAGTGTTTTGCCTCAGTTTCACCAGGAGAATGATGGTGTGGTACCCAAATTTAAGCCCTGGTCCTTGCTTTCTTCCCTACCACCGTAAATGGGCCTACGGGGATTTCAATCTCCAAATATATGATGGACTTAAGCCATACGTATTAAATTTTCTTAAACGTTATCATCCATTGAGTAACTTCTCGATTATACGAGTCTGAAACCTGAAATCCACGAACATCGATACCCCAGACGGGATTCGAGCCCCTAAGATTATGGACTAACGTCCATCGAGGTCAGCAGCGTAAGTGATCGTCTGACTCATAAATGGGAGCTAAAAATAAGTGAAAAAAATGAGCATGAACATTATTTTCTATCGAATGAGGTGTGTTCTTCAGAGCAAAATAGATTTCTTAATTCAGCTTCTGATTTTCTTTGTGTCTTTGTTTCTCTTCGCTAATACTGTCTGAAACTTGGACACATCTACGTCATCTTTTCCCTCAATCATACCTCAATTGCCTTCCTCATTATGCTGTTTATTTGTATAGAATGTCCTAGCCAGTTATTTGTCATTTTTTCTGCTTTCTGCTGTCCCCAGTACTGCCTTATTACGCACTTTTTGTACTCAACTGATTTTCCCTATTCCTCTTCAGGTCCATATACTGAAATCTTTAATCTCGTTTTAATTATTACCTCATATAATTTACATCCTTGTTCTATACAAGGCAATATTGCATACAAAACAAGTACTCAATGTTTTTTTTTCTGAACTATTTCTTCATTGATCAAAAGAAGAATAAAAAATATTTCTACTTAATTACGTGTTGTTGTTTTTTTTTTAATTTAAAGTTATTAAAATCACCTGGCAAGGTTTATAGCTAAACTTTAACATTTCGCCAATCACATTCCAAGGATTGTTTACTTTCTTAAAACTAAACAAAACTATTTTTTTTATTCACTTCTAATCTTTCTCATTTCTTTTTCCTCTTTCTAATCTTTTCTAATTCAACCTCATATTCTATCAATATACATGTCATTCAACTGAATGCCAATTCTAGCTTTTTCTTCATGGAAAGAATAGGTTGGCAATTAAAAAGTTTAACAAGCATATTTTTTATGAAAAAAAAATAGATAGAAATAGGATGTAAAATTCGAGAATTTTACCGGAAACTATTCTTATAATTATTTTACCCTAATATTGTGGGGCCGATTAGGAGAAAAATGGTGCACTTTTTCATAGAAGCATGAAATTTTCCATGATGACTAGACATACCTGTAAGGTCATTTTAAGATATTGAGGCACTTTGAAATTGATGTAGTAGTCCCGATAAAATGGCGTCCAAGATTGCATAGTATACCGTAATAGCACTAGCACTGTGGTCCATGTTGTCATACACTTTCGAGCACTTTCCTGTTCTGAGCACTGCTCTGGATCAGTTGTTTCCATCATCCCTTTCCATCAAGCATTTTATTAGCTTATCCCATAGGTAATGTCGTATTTTTGCAAAATTAGGAAAAGAACGATAACTTACCGGGAACACTATCGTTAGTTAGGAAGATAGTCTCCATCGGACTCCAAAACACTCTGCCACCTGTCAACCAGTTGTTGAATTCCTCTCTTTAAGAAGTCACCAGTTTTGAAGGCAAAGAACTGGGTCACTTTTAGACGCACGTTTTCTTTATTTTGTAGTGTTTTCCGTAAAGGTGGTTTTGCAGACTGCGAAAAATACAGTAGTCTGTTGGTGCAAGATCTCGTAAAAACGCCGGTAGGGGAGTTTCTCACAGCCACGTTCGTCGATCTTAGCACAGGTCCTTCTTGGTGTGTGTGGGCGCGCGTCACCGTGGATAAACACACCTTGAGATTAATTAAAGCAGGACGTTTCTCCAACAATACAGTTCGTAGGCGTTCAAGCTGCTGACAATAGACATTTGCATTGATGGTGGTCTGGTTACGTGGCAAGAGCTCAACATGGATTATCCCAGTCAATAAAGGTTTTTTTGTCGCAACAAAGTGGGGGAAAGCTGAATTTTGTATATGTGATAGACCGTTATGACCTATGAGACATCTATTTTCCTAAAAGTCCCCACCTCTCCCCCTTGAGCTTCTCCCCCCCCCCAGCCCCCTTAAACCTCCAATATGTAGTGTTTCTGAAAAACACCCATATCTCCGCAAGGAATCAACATATCGGTAAGTTATTTTTTTTCATCTACATATGATACTTTGTAATTTTGGTCCCCTTGTCTTTTTGATAGACCTAACGGTTTTCGAGTAAAGGTAATGTACACTGTAAAAAAAAACATAAATTTCTTCTTCTTTTTTTAACTTTCGGCGTTGTGTCTTCTCAGTAATTGGTAATTATTATTCCTTCAAAAGTTGGAGAACATAACATTATCTTTCAATTGATACCTATATTGTTAGGTTTATTATCAAAACTGGACGTGCAGCGTTCATATTAAGTTTGAAGGCTGTTGACTTCCTGTAGCTGTGAATGATGGGGAACTCTGGTCCAGTAAGCAAATGTCATAATATTGACGAATCATACAAATTGTGAAGAAAATTGTGACTCTTTCAACTTAGACTGATGTCGAGGTGTGAAGATTCTAAAAGCAGACACCCGAACTGTTCGAGACGTAATTCGACCTATGACGTCATAAAAAATTATGTCATTATTCTAAACTAGCCCAGTTAATATTTTTTTGACGCAACAAATTAGTGGAAAGCTGAATATTGTATATATGATAGACCCTTATGAGACATCTATTTTCCCCAAAGCCCCCGCCTCTCCCCCTTGAGTTATCCCCCACACCGCGTTAAACCTTTAAAATGCAGAGTTTCACTAAATTGATCATAAATCCGTTACTAATTATCGTAGGGAGTTAATATTTCTTTTGCTGTGTTCTGTATTAACTACCCAATAAATGTTATCTAAAAGATATTTTCTTGAACTTATATTTGTGGAGCTATAAAACTATGAACTTTAAAAAAAGTATTTTTCAAAGTAGAAAAATTTACATTCTATGCTGAAAATAGGTAAATAGTGGTATTATGAAAAAAAAACGGTCTAACAAAACTTTTAGTGCGTGTTTTAAGCTTTAAAATTATATCATTAGTTAATTATTCTAGAGTATTGTTCATTGGTATGGCGTCGCCAAAGAGAGCACGCGCGTGCAGCTCGACCACTACGACGCCACTTTCATAAGAACTTCGCAACTCTCGCTGAATTGACTTAGCAGTTACAATATACATTTATTCTTTCTTTTTTACATTTTATATTACTTCAAATTAGTTTTAGTGGAACAAATGTAACATTAAATGTTAACATTTAAAGCTAATTTTGGTTCGGGGGATACTGCCTACCCTATGCATACGGTATAAATATATCATGCGGCATACTATGAATAGGGCCTTCCATGATCCACCACCTATGGACCCGCCGTGTCCCAGACTGGCTACACCGGCAGCTGTCATGCCTGAAATAACTACAAAGATGTCTGCAAAATGCATAAAAGATTGTGGTAAATGACAGCATCACGGACCACCCACCCACCTCACAGATATGTACAATGTCTTTAAGTCACATACACATTACTTACATACATATATTACGATTGATTGAATTCAAACAGTGCCTTTAAAAATGTGCTGAGATAATTTCATATGGCAAAAGAGACTGTTTCCTCATCAAGTGTTGGAGAATTATGGCATGATAATCCGTTACTATTTCCACACATTACAGAACACTGATCCCTGGATTTCCTACATCTGCAGTAGTCTCTGCAAAGTGTCTTGCAATTACACGAGAGTAAATAAAGTAAGCCTTCTTCGTCTCTCCATTTCACTTTACATTCTCATATCTCCAACCCCAGTTTGTTGGCTGAAGTTCATTGCCAATTCAGAACTAAACTTGAAGATAAACTCTTGACAGATGTTGGTGAGCTGCTTCTGATGTTGGAGGCAATTTCACTAGTTCAAAGTTGGATTTTAGGGTCGATTTCGTTGTCATCGATGTAAACTTAAAATATCGTCCTTCATTCAAATTTGAATACTTGCTCAGTCCATTCTCTAGCAATTCATCACGAGAGGCACTTTGATTCTTGAATGTTTGTACTTGAAATTTGGCTTCTGGCTTCATTTTAATGATGACATCAACATACTTAGTTTTTCCCACACCATAAAAAGACGAAGTAGTATCACATCCAGTAACTGCATATGCAAACAGGAGAAGTCGTCTTATACTCTTGTGTGTACTGTGTACTTATTAGTTTTTGTATATCACAATGAACCACTGATGGATATTTGCCAAAGACTTCCTTCTTAAAGTATATGGGTTTATTCTCCGGTGCAAGAGCAGCTAGTAATACCAAAGGATCTGTATCGTACCCCACTACGATTACTTTTGGAAATCGGCTCAGCCGTTCAATTCCAGATCTGATAATATCCAAGGCAACGTCTGCTTCATTTATCACTGAAACAATTCCCTTATTGCGGAGTTCTTCACTCAATGCCATTACCATTTCTCTTTTGTTGTCCTTGTTTGAAAGAAATTAATCGTTTTTGGTAATACAGAAAGTGCTTTTGTCAAAGTCTATACTTCAAGACGAGTTTTTTGCCTGTTCCTCTCCCTTTGTTGTGGGTTCAAGGGTGTACCCATCAAACACAACGGTCGAGTTATCTCCATACTTATTGATACCATAAGAACAGTAATTTTGGATTATGTCACCGTAAGTACTTTCCTTTGGGCAAGGAACAGGATGTCATAGAAAGCCTCCGTCAATAACAATACCTACGTCTTCTTGTTGCGTCACTCCATCCGTGATACCCTCAGTGAATACGTTTAGAAATGAAGATTTCGTCCCTTTGTGTAACGGAACGTCGTCAAACAAGGAGGGTGGCTGTGAAGCTAGTTCATATCCGAGGTAAAACTTCAGTTTACTAGAACTGTCACACAAACATAGAATGCGGTTAAACACCTGTTGAGGATTCACTGTTACTTCTTTGTCACGAATAGCTACAGACTTGTGACGTGCTTAGGTCAATACCATATCTTTTCTCTGAAGCTTCAGTTCTGAAAACGTCTTTCCCTTCTTCAGTTTTTCCATAGCCGGTTTTCCTATCTCATATGCGGTTGTCAAATTTTACACTATCATCTGAAATAAAACGCGAGTACAAAGACACTGACTCTCCTGATAGTTTTGTGAATGGATTGTCTTGTATTAACCACAAAGTAAATTTTTCTAAGTCAGATTTGTCCCTCTGCTTCCTCGACTCTCTTAGCTCTACATTCTGTTCACCGAAGGTTATTTTCCTCTCAAGACAGCTTCATGCACTTTAATGTAGTAAGGAATTCCGAGAATCTATTTTTCTAAAGTGTTATCAGTAACTCCTCTGCCATGGGTTAGACCTCCTACAGATTTCATTGGCATAAGGCACTGTTCTATTGACATATCCGTCCAAATCATTGACCAGGGACCTCACGATCAGCAGTAAGCGATGCTAACTACTAGACCAGTGGGGCGGTTACCAATGAACCATACTCTAGAATAATTAACTAATTATATATTTTTAAAGCTTAAAATACGTACTAAAAGTTTTGTTTGAAACGTTTTTTCATATTACCACTATTTAGCAATTTCCAGTAGAGAATGTAAATTTTTCTACTTTGAAAAATGCCTTTTTTTAAGTTCATAGTTTTATAGCTCCACAAATATAAGTTCAAGAAAATATCTTTTAGATAAAACTTATTGGGTAGTTAATACAGAACACAGCAAAAGAAAAATTAACTCCCTACGTTAATTAGTAACGGATTTATGATCAATTTAGTGAACTCTTCATTTCCAAGGTTTGAGGGGGTGGGGGGAAAGCTCAAGAGGAAGAGGCGGAGACTTTCGAGGAAATAGATGTCTCATAAGAGTCTATCACATATACAAAATTCAGTTTTCCATCACTTTGTTGCGACAACAGGCACTTTTTGGCCTTTATTTACTGGGCTAGATGTCCCACCAAACACTTATCACCCTGCAAAGGTTGAGTTCCTGTTTTGGCACAGTTTACCATTTAGGTACCCACTGCCGTTTGCGTGTAATGTTATGGTAGACGACCCACTTTTCATCCCCTGCCATCATTATGTCCAGAAATGACTCAAATCTGTGACGGGTGAGGAGGGAACCGCAGATGTCAACTCGCTGCTGCTTCTGCTGAGGGGTTAACGCACGAGGTAGATGGTACGAATACTAGATGCCCAAATATCCAAATTCGTTTTAGTTTCATTTACCCACCGCTGTTCAATCAAGTGTGGTCATTAATAAAAAGATACTTTAATTAATGACCGCCATCTTGGATTTCAAGGTTGCTTGGGCAAATTAAAGCTGGTGAATATATTTCAATGATCTGAAATTCATGTTGAGGAGGTCAGCGTCTGAAGACAACTAAATATAACCATAAATAAAGATATTTGAATTAATGGGCGCCATCTTGGATTTGAAGAGTCCTTGAGTTAAATTAGAATTGGTAAATAACCTTGATCTGAAATTGAAATTCAAAAAGTTACAACCTGAAAGTATGTGGAGAAGAAAGTTAATCAAGTCTGGTAATAAATATACATTTGACTAAATGACCACCATCTTTGTTTAAAGGGCCCTTCCGTAGTAGATTAAACATTAACGTTTTACCGTTGGTTAAAAGTGGTTAATGATAGAAGGATCTTAATTTCCGTTCAGTACCATAAAATATAATTATAATCTGAAAATCACTCAAATACTATTATCAATAATTATATTTTAAATCTTGGGCGCCAATTTGGATTTTGGGACTCCTGCATCAATTTCAAAGTGCCTCAATGTTTTAAAATGACCTGTTAGGTAATCCATTCATTATGACAAATTTCATTCTTTCAAATGTTGGCGCTAACCTACTTAAGTTTGCAGAAATTAATTCTCATTAAATGTTAAAGAAATTGGAGTTATAATATTCCTTATTGTGTACGTAATATACCTCGAAAATCAACGATTTTACCACCATTCTTGAGTACATATCACATTTGAGGACCATTTTTAGAGTACACGTCAACTACTTTCATAGCTGGTAGATTTATTTTTAAAATATGCGTAAGAGTACAAAGAATATAATAAAAATATTACGTTATATAATAGTATAAAACGTTAGCGCCATCTTGGAATTACATTTTTTATTTATTTATTTACCGTGCTGTAGTCCCAGAATTTTTAGAGGGTGTACGTTGTGAATCTATTAGTTTATGAATCATTAAGCGGAGACTATATTTTCATTAAATTTTCATCCATGTTTAGAGAAACCAAAAACGCAAAATTCTTTGATTTTCCACTGAGGTAATAACAATAAAGTTATGTGCATAATATATGGCACTATGGGAAGGAGAAAGAAGAAAATTGTACAAGCTAACGAGCAGGTACAATTCTATTTGCCCAGCCCGTTTTGAGACATTCCATACATCGGAAAGTCAAACTTCTACCTTGCTTTTGAAAACACAAGTCAAATCATTTAGTAGCCAAGACCTGCACTAAGAGACCTCCTAAGCTAACAAAAGTTCTCCTCAAAATGACTGTACACTATATGAGTATTTCTACAAAAGCATTATTATAGTCAACCGATTACGATAAAATGCTGGGCATCATGTAGTTATACCCTGTCCCCCCTCTCAACATTTTGTTTCCAATCAAATGGAACCAAATTATTTGACTATAATAATCTCACCGGGATAATTGGGAAATTAAAAAATAAATAAATCAAGGAAACGTAAGCAGATGGAATACGCATCTTTGCAAAGGTATACGCTAATATGTGCACGGCTAATCAGAGGGTATACGGCGTATACCTCCGCCCTACAGCCCTGTTTATATAGAAATTTCATCTTGTTTTAGATGTCTCTCAGAATTGAAATTTTGAGTCGTGTTTTCACTTTGTTTTGTTTTAGGTTTATTTTCAAAGTACATTGCACATAAAAACATAGCTTTTTACATTTATTTCTGAAGGCATCTTTGGAAGCAATTCAAAATGAGTCAATTTTAGTTCATTTTTTGTACACTTCCTGAACACCTTTCTTCCACAAATCTGGTGAGAGCGAGGATAGAACCAAATATGGAAATGGATTTGCAAAGGGGACGCTCATTGGTGGTGGGAACACGCTCCTCTGTTTTGAAGAGTGCCGTGGAAATCAACAGAAAAAAAATGAATTGTATTTATGGGCTTTAGGCATCCCTAGTAGCACATCAGTATCGATCGATATCAATAAAGCACGATTTCGATCGATGTTATTATCGGTCAATATCGAATGGCAAACACTTTTTGCCGATATTGTGGATATAGATGCGGATCGATATTGGTTTCGCTGTAGGCAGAAGTTTACTTTTTTAATACATGGAATGACGATCTACGTTCAGTCAGAAGGGCGAACTATAATCAATATCCGCGTTATTAGCCCAGTATAGACCTGATATCGGCCCGTTATACTATAGTGCTGCTTGGGAACATCGTCTCGGGCCGGGGAGAAGTGGAAAGACAGTTGGCCAGGACCTAATTTGAAGGTACCATCCCAGCATCAACCTGGTGAGACCGAAGAAGAATTTGTGAAAAACTTCAGACAGGATAGCCGGTCGCTGTGATCGATCCCAGCACCTTCCGAAAGCTCTGCGAACTGAGCTACGGCTACTCGTTGATATATAGACGAAAAACGTAAGTAAAACATAGGGTTATGTTTACGGACGTTTCACTCCCGTCCCTCCCTTCATTCTTAAAATACAATCGCTTTAATTAATTCGAAATTTGAACGTAATATAACCAGCTATAACTTCAGAAATATTCTGTTGATTGATATCTTTGATAAAAGTGCCCCCTTGTAGAAAACCATCAACCAAAAAAAAAAAAACAAAAAAAACATCCCTGTTGGTATTAATCAACATTATTTAAGTGAGCTTAATAGATGGCATAAGCGAGAAACGATATATATTAATAAAACATATAAATCATATCGTATTAAGACACTGGCGATCAAATAGAATTTTATAAAAAGCAAATCAAGGAATCTGCTTACAGGTTCGGTTTCCTTTCATGGCAAACTCCTCGATAATAACGAGAAAGTAAAGGAAAACTTTTCACATTCTATTTTCTATTCTTCAGAGTAAAATTGAATGAGTAATCAAAACGATGCGAATAGAAATGGATGATAATTCTTCATTGGTCACTTTGTCGACTTCTCAGATAGATATGGAAGAGATAGAAATGATAATCAAATGATTAAAGTCTGAAAACGTGACTGGTCCAGATGAAAGTAGTAAGAAAAAATAGTAGTAGAAAGTAGAAAGCTCTAATAATACCCAAGTCGAGTAATGCAAAATAAACTGAAAATCATAGAGCCAATAACAATTCTTTCGCTGTTCGTTAGTTTTCGAAAATTATCTTAACTAGCGCAACCATGACTTATGTTAGACAAGTAATATCAAACTCAGAGCATGGTTGTATGCAGAAGAAGTCAACTCCTACAAATTTAGTAATAATCACATATTTTATAGCTAAAACTTTAGGGATAAGAGCGGGAAGCTTGATGTAATATTTGATTTCACCAAAACCTTTGACAATAGAATATTGCGTATCACTTGCCAAAACTAAAACCATTTAATTTCACAGAGAATCATATTGAATCTTCTTTAGCCTGAGTTACCACATTGTGTACACTTCATTTTCTACAGAGAATTTGCATAAAAGAAATTCGAAATGGTATGCGGAATACCCCAGGGCTCAAATTAAGGTCCGTTATTAATTTTTATTGTTCATACAAATCTCCCTCAAACTCTTCTATGCGGATGACCTAAAAAAAATTGACTCAAATCGAACCAATTAAGCAATGTTATCAATTAAAAGAAGGTTTAACTTTACCCCCACCCCCACCCCCAAACTGAACATCATGGCGGAATCCCTGGTTCTAACACAAAAAGCACCTTGATTTTATTCTAAATTTTAACATCATGTCAAGTTGATTGAGAATTTTGAACTTATTACGCTCGACAAGACGAGAAATCATTATTGACTCACTATTTCTTAGTTTCATTCACTCTGACTTACTCTCTGAAATCCAGTTTTGGGTACCTCATATTAGAAACCAGGTGAATAAGGAAAGGTCTTTACCATTGGATGAAAGCCCAAACTGAGATTATCTTTAAGTCCCTCATTTGGAGAAGGAGGAGGTCTAGATTATATGTGAAACAAAAAATAAGATAGACAAATTTAATCAAAGTTCCCAAAATTAAGTAATACAATTATTCTCAAGCAAATTAAATTGCTATAAGGTTTTCATAATACATATAGAATGGCAGAGAAAGAAGCAGGCACTAAATAATCCACTTAATTATATTAGAATTACCAATATGATATTATTTTCTTGTTTCCTAATTGATTGATTTACTTTGTGGTTTTATATGTGCAGATAGTAGTATGAACTAACATTATATTTAGTGTATTATTACTCTATACTTACAATTCTAGGATTAGTTATGTTTGAATTTTGTACGTATTCCTTTATTTGTCTATCTCGTTTATGTTTATATTAAACTCTACTAACAGTATGAAATGCTTATGTTTCACAAAGAAAAAAATAATTGTAATTTATTTTCATAGAATACCGTAATTTGGCATCAGCCTGTTGTATTCTTGGAAAAACGACGTAGCTGATACAACACAAATGAATGGACGCTTCCAAACTGCTCGATTAGTCGAATGGTTAGCACGCTCGCATTCTGTGCGCGTTGTCACGGGTTCAATTATGTGGGAGTGAATTGAATAGAGATATTCCAAGCACACTTTAGTAAAGATTGTAGGTCCTGTCCTTAAAAGTTCACCAGCTCGATTACAACGTTAATAATATCTCAATCAATCAATTAACGGATGTTGGACAAAGACTGGCACGTGACACGGTCTTTTCAAATACTGAAAGTTGTTAGGCTAGGATAAATCGATGCTAAATTAATTATCAATGTTATGGAATAACATTTTCCTGTCCTTGAGTTCTGACCTCTTACACTTAGAATTTTATTTTTAAGGCCTTTAGGCAGGCCGAATGAATGATGATGAGAGAATTGGAGTGAAGAAGGTGGGAGGAAACTAGAAAACCCAAATACGATATTTGTTCACCACAAAGCTTACATAGCACGAAACGGCATTGAATCGAAAACCCCTCGCACCAGAGGTGAGCGCTCTAGTACTGAGCAACTGCTCCTTCTCCTCACACCATTACTATTGCGACAGAGTTTATTCTAGATGTAGCTCTAATATACAATAGAGCTATACGTGTATATGTTTGTCCCTGTTTAGAGAAAAAGGAAAGACATTCACAGCCTGGAAACAGAGCCGAACTTATGAAATTGGTTCTCTACATAATCAAAATGTTACATACGCGTACTTATGTATGTAATCTACTTTGCTTTGTAAGAACAGTTTTGACATTACGGTTGAACTATTTCTCACAATGTTACGATACATAGCTCTTGACTGCTATCTTCCATATACATTACCCTCGAAAGATGTGCTCGCAGAGGTACGATGTTCCTAAAACTTGAGACAAGCCATGGACGTTTCTACGTCTTATTAATGTACATTACATGAACTAATCAACAAAAAATTAAAGAAAAGAATATTTGCCTCCTTCATATAAAATATAGTCTAAATATAATTCTGCCTTCAAATATATTTTACGGTATGTTTTTACTTTGAATATTACAGAACGTAAGTCCTAGAATTTTAAAAATTAAGAAAAAGCAGTCGTAAGTTAAACTGCAAATTCTTTTGAGTGGAATTCTACAGGAGAAAAAATTGTCAAGGCTGCGCCAGTCTGTTCCAGCTCGTGCAAGCTTCGCTGTCTATCACATAGGCTGCTCAGTTTCCTTGTGAAATTCCAGGGATGCTTTTACACGGCGGTCAGCAAAAGTTTAACTGTAGCATAGATTTTCACACATTTCTAGGAATATCCATGGTTTCATCCTTTAAAAAAAATATTATTATAGCTCAGGAACGAAATGAAATCATGAAAATTCATGTTCAATTGAATACGAAATGTAACTTTGTAAGCTAACTTTGTAAGCTACCGGGCTTTCGTTCAGAAAATTTGCCCCGGGGAGGCATTTCAGAGAACCGGGAGGGCGTTACTTGTACGTACAATTAGCATTGCAATAGTAGGATAAATAGTAAACTACAATTTTGCCCGAGGGTGCGGAGCACTCCTGGAAAGGTGCCTGAAAGAAACACTGCGTGCCGGGTAGCTAAGTAGTATAGATGTCCCTTCAAGCGTCCGTCCGTAACGAAACAGTAAGCTTGTCAGGGTCATACCAGAGCTGAAGCAGATCAATGACTCACCTAGTCTCAAAGAACAACGATATGGCCGGCCAGAGTTTTGCAAATAGACCCTACCCCCTCGGAAAGGCTATTCGGAAAAAATAAATGTGTGAAGAATTAAATAGGATAAACGCATTAATGAAGTTCCTGTACATAGCTCACTTCTCAAGGAACCTCACAAATTACAATATTGCTTGATTCAAGCCACAGCAACAAGACCGGTCGCCGGGTCAAGATTCGATCATCGGGTAGCCTAGTTAAGTTACTCCGCCCATTTTGATCAAGACCGGGTCCGGAGTCATTTGGGTCAAGTTTTAAACCATGTCACCTATGTCCGGGTCAGGGCGGGTCAACCAAAAGTGACCTAGTTTCAGTTCTAGTTCATACCATCAACAAATAAGTTGTATTTTTAATTTAAAACAGAATTAGGAGCAAATACAGTGTTAAGTTTGATAATGTAAAATAAAAATTCTCTGCAACATTTTAATAAATTGAAATATACACTTCTAGATGGGTGTGGGTACCCGAAATTTCGGGAAGTTTTATACTCATTTTCGGGAATTCCATTAAAAAAAAATTGGGAGTCTCTCGAGTCGTGAGTTTCCGAAAGATCTAGAATTCTTGAAAGTCTCGAAAGTCGGGAATTTCCGATAATTTCCCTCCTCGCTCATTCAAGAATCTAGGCAAAGTTTGGTGCACATTGTTCAAATGGTGGATTTATATGATGGACTAACATACGCACATACAGAACTTGAAATGTATTAACAGATATTTCCTCTTTCTGCGGGGGCGAGCAGTGGAATGGATCTGCGTTTGACGAAATATTAAATAGCGAATCAGTTTCGGGTTATTGTAATAAAACAGTGAAATATTTTACATCATTTATTTATTGCCAACACAACAGGATATAGCTCAATTACAGTATTGAAACTTATGACATTTTTTACAATAGTATCCAAATGCTTTAGAGTGGCCTCACAGCAAAAAGGAGAAGGAAAAAGAAAAATAAGAGTTGGAGCAGAACTGAGACTTTTTATTAGTAGTCGTGAGAAATCCATGGAGCGCACACCGGACTGAGTAGAGTAAAGCGAAGCTAAATATACACGAACAACCGAGCCGTTGTAGCTCAGTGGTAGAGCGTTGGCGTAGCATTCGGGAGGTCGTAGGTTCGATCCCAGCGACCGACCATCCTGACTTAGGTTTATCCAGGGATTTCCCTGTCACACCAGGCAAATGCCGGGATGACATCTTCAAAAAGCCCTGGCCGACACCTTCCTGAATCCTTCTACCCCCCCTATCCCGGTCTAAACCTTAGATGCCTAAAGGCCATAAATGAAATTCTAAATTCAAATTCATGAGTATATAGGTTTAGCACGGCACCGGTCTGCTCTGCCTTGCTTCGCTCCAACTTGCCTTTTTGGTATGCGGCTGTCGTTGAAACTCTACATATTTTATTGTAGGAAATACATATTCCCCAGATTGGCGACTTCAGTATTATATTAGCTAGTGTCTTTTTACAGTGGCAAAGACACGCGTTGTCAACATGAGTTGTAAATGACGGCATCTCGAACAGAGCTGAAACTAGGTCACCAAAAGTGGCCCGACCTGATCCGAATATAAATGACCCGGTTCGAATCTTGACCGAATGGCTAGGTAACCAGGTATTGACTCGACCACACTAACAATGCGGTCCAGTATCCCGATGAACGATCTTAATCCAATTGACTCCGTGACCCAAGCTCAACCCAAAGAACCTATCTTGATTCAGTTTAACCTGGGCTTATTCCTGTGGCTTCAATCAATCAGTATCGTCAATATGATTCGCAAATTCTTTCTGAATAGCCTTGCACACCTGCGGCTGTATTTTTGTTCGTTTCGAGAAGGTAAGACTTTTCCTATATGTTTTAGTATTGTTATGAACTTTTCAGCGTCGTATTCTTGGTGGTCGAGGGGGTTAGAAGCTCCGTGTGTACAAACGCCTAAAATAATAAGGCAAGAATTTAAAACTCGTTCTTTGCCCCTCGGGTCGAATGGGGTCAACAAGTCAGACCAAGTCTCAAGCATCCAAAACTTGACACGATCCAAAACTTGACATGGTGCCCGTTTCAGTTCTTATGTCGGACTGAAAATTAGCAGATAGATATGTTGTGCCTTTGTTCGAACGTATTAAAAAGAAGTTGCTAATGAATGTACGTTGATCTGAGTTTCTTTATACAGTGATTCCACCAGACCCCCTGTGGGGGATGTCACCCCCAAATTGTCAAGAACACCCCCAACTTCAAAATTTTTTACAGTCAAAAATCGATAGAAACCATGCGAAACTAATTACATTTTCCCAATTTTGACTTTAAACCCTCCAAACTTAAAATTCTGATGGAATCCCTGTCTTTATAGGTCACCAATTTAAGACATTTTAATTGTCATTTCGCTACTACTATCCAGACTTAACCCATTAACTGCCAAATTTTTTTCTGAATATTTTTTACTTTATTTCTATTCAACTACATCTGATTAGTAAGAAGAGACATGAATTTTTAATTACAGCACGCAAAATGTTGAATAATTTCAAAATTTTGGCTGATCCCCAAATGGGGATCACGGTACATACCATCTACTTTTGATGCCATTGCTGAAAGCATTCAACATGTAGTCCAACATCACATCGACTGCATTGTTTGCGCACATTCTTCTTACAAACTCCACATTTCCTTTGTTTTCCCATATCGGTGCGTTTGATGTAGTGAGATGTTCTGATGTCAACTGGAACACGAGTGAATGATGTCGTATGAAAAGATTTCCTCCCAGCCTTTTTCGGATCGGAGAACGGTGACGACAGAGCCAGATACGCTCTAGCAACCTTTCTTCTGTAAGCCAAAAGGGAAATTGTACCATTTGCAAGACAATACAGTATGTGGGCGTTAACCAGTGCTACGTCAATGGCGTTGGTAATCAAGGGAAAATACCACTTTTTCCCTCATATTTTTACTCTATACTTTTGGACGTTCCAGTCCATCTTGTCCACTCCACCCATACACTTGTTATACTCTGCGATAAGTTTGGGTTGGGGAACTCGAACATCTTTCTTTTCAGCCTTACTCCATCGCTTCACATGCGAAATAGGTTCGATTGTATCATGGTTGGATAGAAGTTTCACACAGCTGCTGTCATTCCAGAATGACAGCGAAAATTTCATTCTGCGAATCAAATCTGTAATCATACGTTCCTCTTTCTGTTTTCTTCATCTCCTTGTCTGTAGGAATAGGACATTTGTTTATTCTGTTGCATCGAACAGTTCCTGTTGCTCTGATATCATATCTTGCAAATGTTTCATCAGGGAGAATTGCGTGAAAAAATTGTCAAAGTAAAGTTTGTGAGCGTTTGCTGTCTCTAAAATGGAGATCATTTTCAGGACAACAGAAGACCCAAGTCCAGTCACATTTTCGTCAGCCTTGATGTCTTTCGACTTGCCCTCATAAACCTGCATCTGATAACAATAACCTGTTTCTGAGCAGCACATCGCCCACTGTTTGAAACCAAACCTCACTGGCTTACCACGAATAAACTGCTTGAGATAGTGGTGTCCGAAATATCGAACCATTTGCTCATCAACACTCAAATTTTCGGAGAACACACCAAACTGCAGGAAGTTTTCATTTAGTTTGTCAATCAATGCCCGAATCTTGAAGAGTTTATCCCGTTCTTCTGCAGGAATTCTTTGGAGCTCCGAGTTGTCGTTGAGATGGAGATACCGCTTGATTTCAAGATACCTGTTTCGACTCATGCATTTTCTCACGCATTGGAGATCCATGTCTTCATCCTCACACCAAAATAGTTGTTCTTGAGGAACAGAATGATACCCAGTAAAAAGAAGAATGCCAATAAATTTCTTTATACAGTCATTTGAAAGTTGAAAGTGATGGACGTTTTTCTGTGCAGCATGCATCACCGACTGACGCACAATATATGAAATAATTGTGTCATCAAACATCTTCTCAAAACATTCTACTGCGCTTTTCCCTTTGAGTTCACTAATAAGATTATTTCTCCTTGTCTCCACAGCATCAGAAGTTGAATAAACTTTCGAGTAACTAGGTTTTTGTTTCTTCCAGTTAGAAGTAATTATTGTCTTCTTTTTGGCAGGAGGTGTGGCTAAATCCTCTTTATCTGTACTTATTGTTGCCAAAGGTAGCTTCACTAAATCACATTCATTATCCCCTGCTGCTCGATGAATTTCAACAAGTCCGGGAACATCTGCAGGTTCTTCACCAGCCATAATGTCGTCATCGAAGTCTTCATTATCCGACATTTCATCTACCAGTTCTGGAGGAAGTTCCACTATGTCAATAGGGCCATTGACGTCGTCATCATCATCGGAATCCCAAAACTTATCAGTATTTATTATATCAGTGATTTCTTTCAAAGAATAAAACTTACGTTGTGCCATTTCCAGTAAACGCCAATAATAAAATATGTCCTTTATTTTTACACGATATCAGACGTGAGCCCCAAATGGGGATCGAGTTATTTGGGACCGTTGTCCGTACCCAAATTACATTCAGATGCAAAACGTGATACTAAAATATTCAGTGTTTATCATCTTCCAAGGTGAACATACACTGACTAAAACTATCCTTAATAAATACTGTTTTTTCCGCCTTCACAAAACACGATTCAGTGTTGGAACGAAAAAGCGCGCCTCAGCCAAACAAAGTAGCTTGTTTACACAACACGTAACATGCACGTGGTTTCTTTCGATTCCTTTCCACAGGAGACATCTAGCTGAAACACGAGAATATAATGTTTCTCCATATTACTTACAGACGGAGCCACTAGACAGGTTGAAGTATGTTATCCCCATTTGGGGATCACGGCAGTAAATGGGTTAATAACGTATACTCACTTTCTCCTTAATTTTGATTCTGTCTCTGACGAAAAGAAGCGTGAGGATAGTGGCCCTAGCCTAAATTTAAGGTATCATTCTAGAAATCGCCTCTGTGACTGAGAAAAGCTAACGAAATCAAGATCAATGGTTCGCGTCACCAGGGTTTGAATCTGTACGACTTCGTTGTTTCTATTCTTCCCGGTTTCCGACTTCAACACATGACTTGTATTAAATTTCGGTTTGGAACTGTTACACAAGAAACATTTTCAGTTAATTATATTGTTATTAAATGCATTTAGAGCGAGTG
The DNA here is from genome assembly GCA_022664845.1 of Lepisma saccharinum. NCBI lineage: Eukaryota > Metazoa > Arthropoda > Insecta > Zygentoma > Lepismatidae > Lepisma > Lepisma saccharinum. Next base: position 123,706 of record JAGDQP010001071.1, read on the forward strand.
ACAAAGTGAATTATAGAAATCAGCACAAGATTCTGGTAGAGCTATCGCTTCGCTTTCCGGAGTTCCAGGGTTCGATACCAGCGGCCGACCTGCTGTAATGTGAGACAACCTCTTGGTTACATGTTTTATATTGAACTTGATATAGCAATCGATCTTTCCAGATTGTTAACTTACTTCACTTGTTTTTCAGATTAAAAATGTAAACAATGATTGTTCGAGCTAGGCATTTGGAGGTCTCATATACTACATAATAACTGTGCGAATATACAATATCTAGATGCTGTATGGACACTACATGATGCGGACAAATCTCTGGATTAATAAGTTTTTATGTTTAATTGAAGTATGTTTGAGATAGCGTTACGAAGAAATCCATTGCTTGGATTATACGTTCCTAATCGACTGTTACATATTCGAATTTGCTTTGGCAAGATTCATGTTTAATGGTACAATTAAATGATAATTAGTAAAGCCTACAAATATATAATGTATCGTCTGTTATTGTTGGTAATTACTGTATATTACGTTTATATCGGCACGACTTTAGTTCACTCTATAATGACGCAATCAAAGGTGGCCATGGGTATTTCTTCACAAGACGCATTTGGAAATTTCGATAACGGAATCAGAGATTCATGGTTAGTTGAGATTACGACTGGATTTGCTGAAGAGAAAGAATGGTATATCTACTTGATCATAATAATATTAATTTATGGTTGGGTTACAAGATTAGACACCACAACCGAATCTAACAAAATGTTTTAAAAATTGATCTTAAATCAAACCTGGATACGTGGGGACGTTTCCTTGTTGACGTTAGGAATCTACGATGATATAAGGCATGAATTTTATTAGTACCGATTTTCTGTCAAAATCAAAAGGTAGATTTTTTTGCTGATACCGGAGCCTCGGTTTCAATAACGGACTTAGAATTTAAGAACAAATACTACAGCCATTAAAGTTTACTGAAATCGTCAAAACAGTAGTGCGGAGCGTCCGGAACAATTTTATCAGTGATTGGATCAATGAAAATAAATATACGCTTTAACAGGCAATATTATCATTTAGAATTATTAATAATGAGAAACAAGTTAAATTATAAATTATCTTTTAGAAAGGAATTGGCATGCTATACTATGTTCCAATTGGAACAAGAATTTGTTCAAGGATAATACAGAATCGAATGACGGCATTATAATGGGTTTGATCCAACATCCCATTAAAAATACAGATGAGTTATTGAATGAATATAGCGATGTCTTTAGTAAGGATATTTCAAGGCCAGTGTCCGGATACAAGGTACATATTCAATTAAAGCCTGACACCATGCCTATTTACAAAAAATATTATTATATACCTGTACAATTCAAGGAGTAAGTGTTAAAAGAACTAACGGAACTAAAAGAATTAGGTATTATTGTTCCCACTAAGTTTACTTCTTGGGCAACTCCACTTGTAGTAGTAAGGAAGAAAAACAACGAAATCAGGTTATGCATTTATTTAAAAACGTTAAAGAAAGTAACAGAGAAATACGCATACCCACTGCCAAAAACAGAAGATATTATGAACAGTCTAAAGGAGCATCATGCTTTACACTTTTGCATCTTCGTAGTGCGTATCTCCAGTTAGAATTGGACGATACTTCTAAACAACTAGTGGGTATATGTACGCCCTGGGGAAATTTTATTTCCACTAGATTACATTTTGGGCTACCAAGTTCTGCACAGGTTTACCAGCGTTTCATGAACGACATATTGGTCATGTAACAGCGGTACGTTGTTATTTAGATGATGTACTGGTATTTGGTTAAGGATACAAACGAATATACTCAAAGGGTCAGAGAAGTATTATCTATTTTTCGTAAACACAATGTGAAGGTTAGATTAGATAAAAGTCAGTTTTTGAAATCAGAAATCTCGTACCTTGGTTTTCAAGTCAGTGGTCAAGGTATTAAAATGATTGAAGATAAATTAGATCCCATTATAAATGCACCGGAACCTAAAAATGTTCAACAATTAATTTTTTTTTTTTTTTTTTGGTATGCTTGCTTATTATGACAAGCATGTTCCATTTAAATCTTTTAAAAGTCCTGTATTACATGAATTATTATTGAAAGGCTAAAAGTTGGTGTGGTCACATCAACAAAAACTTGAGTTTCAAAAGTTAAAAATAGAGTTGAAAAATGCTTTAGTTTTACATTCATTTGATCAGGAAGCAGATATAGTGATTACTACAGATGCAAGTCCATACGGAGCAGGCGCTATATTATCAAACAGAATCAATGGTGTGTTAAAGACAGTAATGTTCTTTGAGCATCAGCAACGCTCTCTTCTGCTGAGAAGGCTTACTCACAACACGAGCGCGAATCGCTCGGAGTAATCTACGCCTTACGCAAATTCCATAAACATATATATATATATATATATATATATATACGGTAATCTAATCACTATATTTACTGATTCGTTACCAGTCAAATTAATCTTTTTGGATAGTTAAATTCCGAGTACAGCATCACCTCGAATGCGACGATGGTGTCTTATAGCAGATATGTATGATCTAAAATTTTAATACACTAAAGGGATTAATTCGGTAGATTTCTTGTCTAGAAGTCCAATGCGTGAAGAGACTGGCGATAAATAAATTTCATCTACATATATTGCCACTTTGGATACTCGTTTATTACTACCTGATCAAATAGAAACGCATGCAAGTAAAGGTGAGTAATATCAACAAATATTGAGGTGGATTAATGAAGGTTGGCCAAATTCAATTCCTAAGGATCATAAAGGAACAGAATTAGAATCTTTTTTTTTAATTAAACATTTGTTATATACGGATGATCGTAATATCAAATGGGGTCAAAGAGTCGTTTTCCCTAGAGCTATGCGTAATGGTTATTTAAGAACATTACATGAATATCATTGGGGAGCCAACAAAATGTTGTATACACTTAGAGAAACAGTTTGGTGACCTCATTTAGACCAAGAGATTAAGGAATTAGTATCCAATTGTGATGTTTCTGGTTCAATGTATAACGTACCACCAATTAATCGTTTTCGATCTTGGCCTAATTCCAAGGAACCCTTTCAGCGTATACATATCGACCATGGGTTGTGGTGTGGTTAGAAGATATGACTTTGTTCTGAGAGTTTTTCACATCTTATTTCAGCGTGGATAGTAAAAAGTGCTTGCACCGAGGAGACTTGCGATAAACTAACGCAGTTTTTTCAAGATCCATCAACAATAGTAACAGATAACGGTACTCCTTCTTCAGGAGAAATTTTTGAAAGTTTTTGTACAGTTAGAGGTATACAGTTGATACACTCTCCGCCCTTTCACCCTCCCAGTAACGGTCAAGCAGGAAAGGCCGTTCAAACGATCAAGAGAGCTTTGCACAAGAAATGGTCTACAACATAACAGAGTAGTAACTGATGGTCTCTGATCAGACACTGGTTAAATGAGATAATATATTCCATAAAATTCATGGCTTCTACTGTTGATGGTAAATCCCCAGCTTCATTGATTTATAGTTATATACAGAGAATTAAATACTATCTGTTAGCGCCAAAAAAAATACAGTCAGAATTTGAATTCATTTTAAGGCCTTTTGGCAACTATGGCTCAGGCCGAAATACAGTCAGACTTGCCTAAATTCTCAAATCAAGGTAGAGAGAACAAGGATGTATGGATTTTGAATCATATGAGTAAAATGTCTCGTTTTATTAAGTGAAGTTGATTGAAATGCTTAGCCCATAATACATTTTTAATAAAAGTAAATGGTCGGGAAAAAGTTTATCATAAGCATCACTTGTATTTTGATAATCTATCAGATAATGCTTTTTTTACTAAGTATGAGTCAATATGACCACAGGTAACGCCTACTGAATTAAATAACTCCAACAGTGAATCACTTGCTCAACAAAGTAAAAGAAGACCAGAATGAGTCCGCAGTTCTCCATACTGGTTAAAAGATCGGTTACGACTTCTATGTTGATAGTTTTGGTTCCGGAATTATGCTATTTTTAAATGTTTTTCTATTGGTCTATTGATAATAATATGGTAAAATGATTTGTTTGGTGAATTCATTTGTATAAACAATGATACAATATGGTATTATATTACAACAACAGATAACTGAACATGATAAGTATATATATATATATATTGGATAAGTATATAAGTTCTGCCGTGTTTTCGTATTGATGGGAAATCAATTTAAATTTTTGAACTACGATATTCTTAGTGTTCATGCATGTGAACTATTAATTTTATGCATGCTTATGTTTAGATTCACATGGTGTTATGATGGTGCTTAAACTTTGTGTCTTTTAGTGTTTTTATGGATGCTACAAACTTAAATTAAATAACGATGACGATACTTTTCATATGATATTTTTAGTGTTCTGTTATACTATTTTCGTTTTTTTTTTTTCAAGAGAGGGGTGAATATGTTGTAATATGAGACAGCCTCTCGGCTACATGTTTTTATATTGAACTTGATATAGCAATCGATCTTTCCAGATTGTTAATTTACTTCACTTGTTTTTCAGATTAAAAATGTAAACAATGATTCTTGGAGCTAGGCATTTGGAAGTCTCATATACTACATAATAATTGTGCGAATATACAATATATGGATGCTGTATGGACACTACATGATGCGGACAAATCTCTGGATTAATAAGTTTTTATGTTTAATTGAAGTATGTTTGAGATAGCGTTACGAAGAAATCCATTGCTTGGATTATACGTTCCTAATCGACTGTTACATATTCGAATTTGCTTTGGCAAGATTCATGTTTAATGGTACAATTAAATGATAATTAGTAAGGCCTACAATTATATAATGTATCGTCTGTTATTGTTGGTAATTACTGTATATTACGTTTACATCGTCACGACTTTAGTTTACTCTACGACCAACCCTGACGAAGGTTTAGCTTGGATTTACCTTCTATCACACTAGGCAAATGCCTTGATGGTACTTTCAACTTAGATCCTGACACTCCTTTCTCTACCCTATCCCAGCATACGCCATAAAGAAAAAAAATCAATTGAACAGGGATATATCTGCACACTTTTTTACATACAATGCGAAGATACTTCTAAATTTAGTCCGTTCTTTGCTTTATATCATTGTTTTATTTTGATTCCTTTGAACAGCTGTTTCGTCGATGCACAATAAATAATACAGCTATGTTAATTCAACACAAATTTTGTATGCTAATTGAGCCCAAAGGCTTAACGTAAGAGGTTCAAACGGGCCCTATATTATAATCGCAACATAGAGTCGATCTTGAGCGATATTAAAATTTACGGTGTTAATGCAACACTGACCCAGTGTTAAATATTATGGTACTAAAAAGAACCAGTTAAAATTATAAGTGTACATATTTTCTTGACGCAGCATTGCGAAGTATACACATGAAATTGAACATTAACTTTAAAAATGGAGCTATTTTAGTAACTATAATGTTTTCGACCAACGCCAAAAATGTGAACGTCGTGTTTTAGCGTCAAATGTTATTTTTATAATAGATACAAAACACCAGTTCCAAGTAAGAAATTGTTTAAACAATACACAATTTATTTCTTCCAGTTGACGCTGTGAATCTATTCATTGAAAAACTTTCGGGGCTAAAAAAAAAGATTTTCACATTTCTTGGCATTTGTTTCCTTCTTCCAATTGTGTATCCAGTTAATTTCTTTTAAATCCACACACACACAAAAAAACGTCACATCCGGGCATCGAACCTACAATATTTTGTACAGCGGCCTAATACCTTAATCCTCTCGACCTCTCCAACTGACCTTCAACAGTACAAATTTTACAAGCAATTTCAGAAAAAACTTGTTGCCTTAAAATATATCGCATATCCTCAAAGAAGCAACATTCTTAACCATATTCATTTTCCACTTCAAACTTAGCTTTTGTTTTATATTAATGTTCAAAGACGACTCCTTTTCACAAACTCAATATGAAGGTACTGTTTAGTTTCTTGAAGTGTTTTCTGCATTCCACCAACCAGTGATCTCCAATTTATCTTAGTAATGTTTGATTGCCTTATAAATCAAGTTAATATCTGAAACTAGGCACAAGAAGAAACAATTATCCTCGTTTGTCAATTTCCAGTTTAATTCACGAAGGACCAAACTGTCAGTTCTAACTTCTTTTAAAAGATTGTTGTCGCTGTGTGGCCTGTTTCTAAGATAGAATTGTGACATGTATTAAAAAGAAAGCAGGCACACAGTGACATCAATCGTAGAAACTGAGTTAGAACTGAAAGTTTGTGCATTTACGATTGATCCACAATGGACCAAACAAGGTTAAATGTTCCATATTGCGTTGAAATCGAATTTTAGAGCATTTTGTAGTTGTCCACCAAACAGAATTCAACATTTCTTAACATTTCTAGAACTAACTATAGGCTGTGATAGACGTGACATTTACTCAACCAAGGATATTAGAATTAGATGATAAGCTAAAATTTTAAAATCCAAATGTACCAACTAAAAGACTGCCATCTTGGTGCGTACAGTCAGAATTTAGGAGTGTGCTATTTACACGTAATTTAAATATTAATATGCTAATTTGATTAAATATATATACTATTAATTCTGAAACACAGAAAAGAGTAAAACCTCAGTTTTACGAGCTGATGACTTTTACTTTAAGTCTATCCTAGTCTTTTTAACTCTGGCTGTGCACACCAAGATGGCAGATTAACGGCTCGGATTCTGATTTTTTAACTTTGGCCTATCATCTAATTCTAATAACATTGGTTGAGTCAATAAGTTACGTCTGGAACAACCTATAGTTAGTTCTATAAACGTTGGGAAATAGCACCTATTTGGTTGACTTAACTATCAAGTTTTCTTTTAACAAATGCTCCAAAATTTTAGCTGGAGTTGCTCTAACACAGGTGCTGTGTTAAAATTTAACACAATTAGAGTAAACAGAGTAAAGTTGTTAAGTTAAGACAGCCATTGTTTTTATTATTTTTTTTATTTTTAAAAGATATTCCTTATTTTTATTTTATTTATTGCTGTAAATAAACCAATTTTAATTAATTTCAATTAATTAATTAAAGCTTGTCCCCATTTAATATTTTAATTGGTTTATTTTGGCCCAATGGCCCACTATCAAAATGAAAATGATAATAGCAACAACAAGAATGACCATTTAAATTTTAAAACAGATTTTAATTGAACTTACAGGCAAAGGCGCCGATTTCTCTGTAACTTTGGGGAGGCCCATTCAGATATTTTTTTGTTTCCAGGTGAGGGTCTAAGAAGGCACATATGATACAAATCCAATTCAGATTTTGCCAAATATTGTATATTCATAAAAAAAAATCACATATAATAGTATACATATAGTCATTATGAAGACTTCCCCAGGTCCAGCTATTAAAGAATTTAACTTTGTTTGTATAACATTAAAAAAATCACTAAAGCATATTATGTTCTAACTAATAAGAACAAAGTTTCTGCTGTTACTAGAAAATAAACTTAGGAAATAACAGAAACTAATGTTAGTCTATGCAGAGGAGTTATTCAGCTTTCCCAAATGTGGTTCTCTTTCCATCCGGCTCACCCTTCCACCGCGCTACTGCTTTAATGGACACATATTTTTTTTAAAAAATTCTCAGTTCTCGATCTCGACAGGCAAGGTTCAAGAAACTTTGTCTCACCTACAGTGAGAAAAAAATATTTGGACAAGTTCAACAAAGAGGAAAAGCAGACTTATCACACGAAAAACGTGGCCCATTTCGAAATCACTTGCCTGTTTATGATAATTTGGATACCTTAGTAGAATGGTATAGAAATAACTAGTACTCGATACACCTGCAAGTATCGAGAGAGTGATAACTACGTAAGTTCATGGCAAAAAATGTATTTGGACAACCCCATACTACTCTCCAAATAACTTTTGACTTCGGCCCGTTACTATACCCCTAATATCCATGCCCCAGGCGGGATTCGAATCGTTGGTATACTACTAATTTGTGGTTCAAAGTAAGCGTTACAGAAAGAAGTACATGCTGCAGTGGAGCGAGACATAAAACAATCATTATCCTTCTCGCCACCAACCACTCGTAACGACAATAATAAAACTGTCATATAAAGGTTACGGGTTAAGAACACGACAACTAATATTGATTTAGCTTTATTAAGTTAGACATTTATAAACATAATATGGTTCATAAAACGTTTTGAAGATTCATTTAAGCTGAAACGATATGTTGCTATTGATTTTGCTTGCAAAATGAGTCATACCTCTGCTAAATAATCAAATTCAATGCAACATAGTACAATGGAAGGCAAATAAAAAAAATAAAAGATTCATTTATCCTTAATCATACGTAAATCAAGACAAAAAAAAGCCTTACAATTCAAACAATACTAGTATTTTTTAAGAGAAAAAATCATAATTTTACACTGGCACGCATAGAATTTCTAAACACACAGACACACACAAAAGCAGTTTCCCGATGCATTTACTCTATTGAATAAGTTCCCAATTTCATCCTTATGAAGGGCTAATCTCACTGACCCTTAAATATGCTTACTCCGTTGAAACGCGAGCCTGAGGGTGATAGACGAACTTCAAATGTGAAGTTAAAGAGGAAACAAGGATGAAGGTTATGGAGATGCTCTATTCTACTCAAAATGACTCTTACTTCTGTAAAATGACTTTTACTTCTCTTTACGGTAAAAAGAAACCAACATAAGAAATCTGTAACGATGTTTCTGATCAGGGGCGTAAATTGGGGGGGTCCGGACCTCCCTCTCTCGAAATTCAGATTTTATATTTTTATTTTAGGTAACATTTTAGGCCAAATGGATTGTACGTAAATTTCACTGCTAAACAAATCTCGGACCCCCAAAAGCGATGGACTCCGCGAAACCAACTTCTAGATACGTGCCTGTTTCTGATGGTATCCATTATCTAATACACACATAAAAAAAATTAAAAAATAACATCTCTACTGAAATCATTTTGCACTGAGTACAAATAAGATTATAATTTAAACTTATGGTGTACACAGGACAGGGTACTAAAGTGCATATAGCAGTAACTGACGAGGTAGACTGCTCACCTTGTAATCGGAACGACCTGGGTTTAATTCCCGATGCCAGCCATGCTGACTGAGGCATTCCCTAGTTTTCCTTGGTCACACCACGAAAATGTTGAGATGTTATCTCCAATAAGGTCAAGGCTGATTCAATCCAAAATTCTTCCCAATGTTAGTGTAAAATGGCCGAAATTGGGCAGTAATTAGATTAAATAAACAGATAAATATATAAACACAGGTCTAGCGTGTAATAAGGGTTTTAGCAACATAGAGCAAGTGGAGATGAAAAATAGTGACAATGCGTGTGTCGTATTACACAGAAGTGCGTATACAATAAAAATACTGGGCTGAAAGGTTGTGATGTCACGAAAATGAAACGGCAAAAATCGAGGCCGTTACACTCATATATGCAGTAAGTTTCCTCCATATTCGATTTTATTTAGGCGCTAGTGAGCCTTACAGGCGGAGTGCATCTATCTATCTATCTATCTATCTATCTATCTATCTATCTATCTATCTATCTATCTATCTATCTATCTATCTATATCTATATCTATCTATCTATCTATCTATCTATCTATATAT